>JAIFOV010000267.1:0-27754 GCA_020654155.1 Novius pumilus
ACACCGTTCGTACTTGAACTTTTCGGCATATTTCCGAAATGCACCTTTCGGACTCTGACTGCTAAACGGTCGAACGAAATACACCGTTCGTACTTGAACTTTTCGGCATATTTCCGAAATGCACCTTTCGGACTCTGACTGCTAAACGGTCGAACGAAATACACCGTTCGTACTTGAACTTTTCGGCATATTTCCGAAATGCACCTTTCGGACTCTGACTGCTAAACGGTCGAACGAAATACACCGTTCGTACTTGAACTTTTCGGCATATTTCCGAAATGCACCTTTCGGACTCTGACTGCTAAACGGTCGAACGAAATACACCGTTCGTACTTGAACTTTTCGGCATATTTCCGAAATGCACCTTTCGGACTCTGACTGCTAAACGGTCGAACGAAATACACCGTTCGTACTTGAACTTTTCGGCATATTTCCGAAATGCACCTTTCGGACTCTGACTGCTAAACGGTCGAACGAAATACACCGTTCGTACTTGAACTTTTCGGCATATTTCCGAAATGCACCTTTCGGACTCTGACTGCTAAACGGTCGAACGAAATACACCGTTCGTACTTGAACTTTTCGGCATATTTCCGAAATGCACCTTTCGGACTCTGACTGCTAAACGGTCGAACGAAATACACCGTTCGTACTTGAACTTTTCGGCATATTTCCGAAATGCACCTTTCGGACTCTGACTGCTAAACGGTCGAACGAAATACACCGTTCGTACTTGAACTTTTCGGCATATTTCCGAAATGCACCTTTCGGACTCTGACTGCTAAACGGTCGAACGAAATACACCGTTCGTACTTGAACTTTTCGGCATATTTCCGAAATGCACCTTTCGGACTCTGACTGCTAAACGGTCGAACGAAATACACCGTTCGTACTTGAACTTTTCGGCATATTTCCGAAATGCACCTTTCGGACTCTGACTGCTAAACGGTCGAACGAAATACACCGTTCGTACTTGAACTTTTCGGCATATTTCCGAAATGCACCTTTCGGACTCTGACTGCTAAACGGTCGAACGAAATACACCGTTCGTACTTGAACTTTTCGGCATATTTCCGAAATGCACCTTTCGGACTCTGACTGCTAAACGGTCGAACGAAATACACCGTTCGTACTTGAACTTTTCGGCATATTTCCGAAATGCACCTTTCGGACTCTGACTGCTAAACGGTCGAACGAAATACACCGTTCGTACTTGAACTTTTCGGCATATTTCCGAAATGCACCTTTCGGACTCTGACTGCTAAACGGTCGAACGAAATACACCGTTCGTACTTGAACTTTTCGGCATATTTCCGAAATGCACCTTTCGGACTCTGACTGCTAAACGGTCGAACGAAATACACCGTTCGTACTTGAACTTTTCGGCATATTTCCGAAATGCACCTTTCGGACTCTGACTGCTAAACGGTCGAACGAAATACACCGTTCGTACTTGAACTTTTCGGCATATTTCCGAAATGCACCTTTCGGACTCTGACTGCTAAACGGTCGAACGAAATACACCGTTCGTACTTGAACTTTTCGGCATATTTCCGAAATGCACCTTTCGGACTCTGACTGCTAAACGGTCGAACGAAATACACCGTTCGTACTTGAACTTTTCGGCATATTTCCGAAATGCACCTTTCGGACTCTGACTGCTAAACGGTCGAACGAAATACACCGTTCGTACTTGAACTTTTCGGCATATTTCCGAAATGCACCTTTCGGACTCTGACTGCTAAACGGTCGAACGAAATACACCGTTCGTACTTGAACTTTTCGGCATATTTCCGAAATGCACCTTTCGGACTCTGACTGCTAAACGGTCGAACGAAATACACCGTTCGTACTTGAACTTTTCGGCATATTTCCGAAATGCACCTTTCGGACTCTGACTGCTAAACGGTCGAACGAAATACACCGTTCGTACTTGAACTTTTCGGCATATTTCCGAAATGCACCTTTCGGACTCTGACTGCTAAACGGTCGAACGAAATACACCGTTCGTACTTGAACTTTTCGGCATATTTCCGAAATGCACCTTTCGGACTCTGACTGCTAAACGGTCGAACGAAATACACCGTTCGTACTTGAACTTTTCGGCATATTTCCGAAATGCACCTTTCGGACTCTGACTGCTAAACGGTCGAACGAAATACACCGTTCGTACTTGAACTTTTCGGCATATTTCCGAAATGCACCTTTCGGACTCTGACTGCTAAACGGTCGAACGAAATACACCGTTCGTACTTGAACTTTTCGGCATATTTCCGAAATGCACCTTTCGGACTCTGACTGCTAAACGGTCGAACGAAATACACCGTTCGTACTTGAACTTTTCGGCATATTTCCGAAATGCACCTTTCGGACTCTGACTGCTAAACGGTCGAACGAAATACACCGTTCGTACTTGAACTTTTCGGCATATTTCCGAAATGCACCTTTCGGACTCTGACTGCTAAACGGTCGAACGAAATACACCGTTCGTACTTGAACTTTTCGGCATATTTCCGAAATGCACCTTTCGGACTCTGACTGCTAAACGGTCGAACGAAATACACCGTTCGTACTTGAACTTTTCGGCATATTTCCGAAATGCACCTTTCGGACTCTGACTGCTAAACGGTCGAACGAAATACACCGTTCGTACTTGAACTTTTCGGCATATTTCCGAAATGCACCTTTCGGACTCTGACTGCTAAACTGTCGAACGAAATACACCGTTCGTACTTGAACTTTTCGGCATATTTCCGAAATGCACCTTTCGGACTCTGACTGCTAAACGGTCGAACGAAATACACCGTTCGTACTTGAACTTTTCGGCATATTTCCGAAATGCACCTTTCGGACTCTGACTGCTAAACGGTCGAACGAAATACACCGTTCGTACTTGAACTTTTCGGCATATTTCCGAAATGCACCTTTCGGACTCTGACTGCTAAACGGTCGAACGAAATACACCGTTCGTACTTGAACTTTTCGGCATATTTCCGAAATGCACCTTTCGGACTCTGACTGCTAAACGGTCGAACGAAATACACCGTTCGTACTTGAACTTTTCGGCATATTTCCGAAATGCACCTTTCGGACTCTGACTGCTAAACGGTCGAACGAAATACACCGTTCGTACTTGAACTTTTCGGCATATTTCCGAAATGCACCTTTCGGACTCTGACTGCTAAACGGTCGAACGAAATACACCGTTCGTACTTGAACTTTTCGGCATATTTCCGAAATGCACCTTTCGGACTCTGACTGCTAAACGGTCGAACGAAATACACCGTTCGTACTTGAACTTTTCGGCATATTTCCGAAATGCACCTTTCGGACTCTGACTGCTAAACGGTCGAACGAAATACACCGTTCGTACTTGAACTTTTCGGCATATTTCCGAAATGCACCTTTCGGACTCTGACTGCTAAACGGTCGAACGAAATACACCGTTCGTACTTGAACTTTTCGGCATATTTCCGAAATGCACCTTTCGGACTCTGACTGCTAAACGGTCGAACGAAATACACCGTTCGTACTTGAACTTTTCGGCATATTTCCGAAATGCACCTTTCGGACTCTGACTGCTAAACGGTCGAACGAAATACACCGTTCGTACTTGAACTTTTCGGCATATTTCCGAAATGCACCTTTCGGACTCTGACTGCTAAACGGTCGAACGAAATACACCGTTCGTACTTGAACTTTTCGGCATATTTCCGAAATGCACCTTTCGGACTCTGACTGCTAAACGGTCGAACGAAATACACCGTTCGTACTTGAACTTTTCGGCATATTTCCGAAATGCACCTTTCGGACTCTGACTGCTAAACGGTCGAACGAAATACACCGTTCGTACTTGAACTTTTCGGCATATTTCCGAAATGCACCTTTCGGACTCTGACTGCTAAACGGTCGAACGAAATACACCGTTCGTACTTGAACTTTTCGGCATATTTCCGAAATGCACCTTTCGGACTCTGACTGCTAAACGGTCGAACGAAATACACCGTTCGTACTTGAACTTTTCGGCATATTTCCGAAATGCACCTTTCGGACTCTGACTGCTAAACGGTCGAACGAAATACACCGTTCGTACTTGAACTTTTCGGCATATTTCCGAAATGCACCTTTCGGACTCTGACTGCTAAACGGTCGAACGAAATACACCGTTCGTACTTGAACTTTTCGGCATATTTCCGAAATGCACCTTTCGGACTCTGACTGCTAAACGGTCGAACGAAATACACCGTTCGTACTTGAACTTTTCGGCATATTTCCGAAATGCACCTTTCGGACTCTGACTGCTAAACGGTCGAACGAAATACACCGTTCGTACTTGAACTTTTCGGCATATTTCCGAAATGCACCTTTCGGACTCTGACTGCTAAACGGTCGAACGAAATACACCGTTCGTACTTGAACTTTTCGGCATATTTCCGAAATGCACCTTTCGGACTCTGACTGCTAAACGGTCGAACGAAATACACCGTTCGTACTTGAACTTTTCGGCATATTTCCGAAATGCACCTTTCGGACTCTGACTGCTAAACGGTCGAACGAAATACACCGTTCGTACTTGAACTTTTCGGCATATTTCCGAAATGCACCTTTCGGACTCTGACTGCTAAACGGTCGAACGAAATACACCGTTCGTACTTGAACTTTTCGGCATATTTCCGAAATGCACCTTTCGGACTCTGACTGCTAAACGGTCGAACGAAATACACCGTTCGTACTTGAACTTTTCGGCATATTTCCGAAATGCACCTTTCGGACTCTGACTGCTAAACGGTCGAACGAAATACACCGTTCGTACTTGAACTTTTCGGCATATTTCCGAAATGCACCTTTCGGACTCTGACTGCTAAACGGTCGAACGAAATACACCGTTCGTACTTGAACTTTTCGGCATATTTCCGAAATGCACCTTTCGGACTCTGACTGCTAAACGGTCGAACGAAATACACCGTTCGTACTTGAACTTTTCGGCATATTTCCGAAATGCACCTTTCGGACTCTGACTGCTAAACGGTCGAACGAAATACACCGTTCGTACTTGAACTTTTCGGCATATTTCCGAAATGCACCTTTCGGACTCTGACTGCTAAACGGTCGAACGAAATACACCGTTCGTACTTGAACTTTTCGGCATATTTCCGAAATGCACCTTTCGGACTCTGACTGCTAAACGGTCGAACGAAATACACCGTTCGTACTTGAACTTTTCGGCATATTTCCGAAATGCACCTTTCGGACTCTGACTGCTAAACGGTCGAACGAAATACACCGTTCGTACTTGAACTTTTCGGCATATTTCCGAAATGCACCTTTCGGACTCTGACTGCTAAACGGTCGAACGAAATACACCGTTCGTACTTGAACTTTTCGGCATATTTCCGAAATGCACCTTTCGGACTCTGACTGCTAAACGGTCGAACGAAATACACCGTTCGTACTTGAACTTTTCGGCATATTTCCGAAATGCACCTTTCGGACTCTGACTGCTAAACGGTCGAACGAAATACACCGTTCGTACTTGAACTTTTCGGCATATTTCCGAAATGCACCTTTCGGACTCTGACTGCTAAACGGTCGAACGAAATACACCGTTCGTACTTGAACTTTTCGGCATATTTCCGAAATGCACCTTTCGGACTCTGACTGCTAAACGGTCGAACGAAATACACCGTTCGTACTTGAACTTTTCGGCATATTTCCGAAATGCACCTTTCGGACTCTGACTGCTAAACGGTCGAACGAAATACACCGTTCGTACTTGAACTTTTCGGCATATTTCCGAAATGCACCTTTCGGACTCTGACTGCTAAACGGTCGAACGAAATACACCGTTCGTACTTGAACTTTTCGGCATATTTCCGAAATGCACCTTTCGGACTCTGACTGCTAAACGGTCGAACGAAATACACCGTTCGTACTTGAACTTTTCGGCATATTTCCGAAATGCACCTTTCGGACTCTGACTGCTAAACGGTCGAACGAAATACACCGTTCGTACTTGAACTTTTCGGCATATTTCCGAAATGCACCTTTCGGACTCTGACTGCTAAACGGTCGAACGAAATACACCGTTCGTACTTGAACTTTTCGGCATATTTCCGAAATGCACCTTTCGGACTCTGACTGCTAAACGGTCGAACGAAATACACCGTTCGTACTTGAACTTTTCGGCATATTTCCGAAATGCACCTTTCGGACTCTGACTGCTAAACGGTCGAACGAAATACACCGTTCGTACTTGAACTTTTCGGCATATTTCCGAAATGCACCTTTCGGACTCTGACTGCTAAACGGTCGAACGAAATACACCGTTCGTACTTGAACTTTTCGGCATATTTCCGAAATGCACCTTTCGGACTCTGACTGCTAAACGGTCGAACGAAATACACCGTTCGTACTTGAACTTTTCGGCATATTTCCGAAATGCACCTTTCGGACTCTGACTGCTAAACGGTCGAACGAAATACACCGTTCGTACTTGAACTTTTCGGCATATTTCCGAAATGCACCTTTCGGACTCTGACTGCTAAACGGTCGAACGAAATACACCGTTCGTACTTGAACTTTTCGGCATATTTCCGAAATGCACCTTTCGGACTCTGACTGCTAAACGGTCGAACGAAATACACCGTTCGTACTTGAACTTTTCGGCATATTTCCGAAATGCACCTTTCGGACTCTGACTGCTAAACGGTCGAACGAAATACACCGTTCGTACTTGAACTTTTCGGCATATTTCCGAAATGCACCTTTCGGACTCTGACTGCTAAACGGTCGAACGAAATACACCGTTCGTACTTGAACTTTTCGGCATATTTCCGAAATGCACCTTTCGGACTCTGACTGCTAAACGGTCGAACGAAATACACCGTTCGTACTTGAACTTTTCGGCATATTTCCGAAATGCACCTTTCGGACTCTGACTGCTAAACGGTCGAACGAAATACACCGTTCGTACTTGAACTTTTCGGCATATTTCCGAAATGCACCTTTCGGACTCTGACTGCTAAACGGTCGAACGAAATACACCGTTCGTACTTGAACTTTTCGGCATATTTCCGAAATGCACCTTTCGGACTCTGACTGCTAAACGGTCGAACGAAATACACCGTTCGTACTTGAACTTTTCGGCATATTTCCGAAATGCACCTTTCGGACTCTGACTGCTAAACGGTCGAACGAAATACACCGTTCGTACTTGAACTTTTCGGCATATTTCCGAAATGCACCTTTCGGACTCTGACTGCTAAACGGTCGAACGAAATACACCGTTCGTACTTGAACTTTTCGGCATATTTCCGAAATGCACCTTTCGGACTCTGACTGCTAAACGGTCGAACGAAATACACCGTTCGTACTTGAACTTTTCGGCATATTTCCGAAATGCACCTTTCGGACTCTGACTGCTAAACGGTCGAACGAAATACACCGTTCGTACTTGAACTTTTCGGCATATTTCCGAAATGCACCTTTCGGACTCTGACTGCTAAACGGTCGAACGAAATACACCGTTCGTACTTGAACTTTTCGGCATATTTCCGAAATGCACCTTTCGGACTCTGACTGCTAAACGGTCGAACGAAATACACCGTTCGTACTTGAACTTTTCGGCATATTTCCGAAATGCACCTTTCGGACTCTGACTGCTAAACGGTCGAACGAAATACACCGTTCGTACTTGAACTTTTCGGCATATTTCCGAAATGCACCTTTCGGACTCTGACTGCTAAACGGTCGAACGAAATACACCGTTCGTACTTGAACTTTTCGGCATATTTCCGAAATGCACCTTTCGGACTCTGACTGCTAAACGGTCGAACGAAATACACCGTTCGTACTTGAACTTTTCGGCATATTTCCGAAATGCACCTTTCGGACTCTGACTGCTAAACGGTCGAACGAAATACACCGTTCGTACTTGAACTTTTCGGCATATTTCCGAAATGCACCTTTCGGACTCTGACTGCTAAACGGTCGAACGAAATACACCGTTCGTACTTGAACTTTTCGGCATATTTCCGAAATGCACCTTTCGGACTCTGACTGCTAAACGGTCGAACGAAATACACCGTTCGTACTTGAACTTTTCGGCATATTTCCGAAATGCACCTTTCGGACTCTGACTGCTAAACGGTCGAACGAAATACACCGTTCGTACTTGAACTTTTCGGCATATTTCCGAAATGCACCTTTCGGACTCTGACTGCTAAACGGTCGAACGAAATACACCGTTCGTACTTGAACTTTTCGGCATATTTCCGAAATGCACCTTTCGGACTCTGACTGCTAAACGGTCGAACGAAATACACCGTTCGTACTTGAACTTTTCGGCATATTTCCGAAATGCACCTTTCGGACTCTGACTGCTAAACGGTCGAACGAAATACACCGTTCGTACTTGAACTTTTCGGCATATTTCCGAAATGCACCTTTCGGACTCTGACTGCTAAACGGTCGAACGAAATACACCGTTCGTACTTGAACTTTTCGGCATATTTCCGAAATGCACCTTTCGGACTCTGACTGCTAAACGGTCGAACGAAATACACCGTTCGTACTTGAACTTTTCGGCATATTTCCGAAATGCACCTTTCGGACTCTGACTGCTAAACGGTCGAACGAAATACACCGTTCGTACTTGAACTTTTCGGCATATTTCCGAAATGCACCTTTCGGACTCTGACTGCTAAACGGTCGAACGAAATACACCGTTCGTACTTGAACTTTCGGACTCGCTTAAACTCTGGTCGAACGAAATACACCGTTCGTACTTGAACTTTTCGGCATATTTCCGAAATGCACCTTTCGGACTCTGACTGCTAAACGGTCGAACGAAATACACCGTTCGTACTTGAACTTTTCGGCATATTTCCGAAATGCACCTTTCGGACTCTGACTGCTAAACGGTCGAACGAAATACACCGTTCGTACTTGAACTTTTCGGCATATTTCCGAAATGCACCTTTCGGACTCTGACTGCTAAACAAATGCACCTTTCGGACTCTGACTGCTAAACGGTCGAACGAAATACACCGTTCGTACTTGAACTTTTCGGCATATTTCCGAAATGGACCTTTCGGACTCTGACTATCGAACGGTCGAACGAAATACACCGTTCGTACTTGAACTTTTCGGCATATTTCCGAAATGCACCTTTCGGACTCTGACTGCTAAACGGTCGAACGAAATACACCGTTCGTACTTGAACTTTTCGGCATATTTCCGAAATGCACCTTTCGGACTCTGACTGCTAAACGGTCGAACGAAATACACCGTTCGTACTTGAACTTTTCGGCATATTTCCGAAATGCACCTTTCGGACTCTGACTGCTAAACGGTCGAACGAAATACACCGTTCGTACTTGAACTTTTCGGCATATTTCCGAAATGCACCTTTCGGACTCTGACTGCTAAACGGTCGAACGAAATACACCGTTCGTACTTGAACTTTTCGGCATATTTCCGAAATGCACCTTTCGGACTCTGACTGCTAAACGGTCGAACGAAATACACCGTTCGTACTTGAACTTTTCGGCATATTTCCGAAATGCACCTTTCGGACTCTGACTGCTAAACGGTCGAACGAAATACACCGTTCGTACTTGAACTTTTCGGCATATTTCCGAAATGCACCTTTCGGACTCTGACTGCTAAACGGTCGAACGAAATACACCGTTCGTACTTGAACTTTTCGGCATATTTCCGAAATGCACCTTTCGGACTCTGACTGCTAAACGGTCGAACGAAATACACCGTTCGTACTTGAACTTTTCGGCATATTTCCGAAATGCACCTTTCGGACTCTGACTGCTAAACGGTCGAACGAAATACACCGTTCGTACTTGAACTTTTCGGCATATTTCCGAAATGCACCTTTCGGACTCTGACTGCTAAACGGTCGAACGAAATACACCGTTCGTACTTGAACTTTTCGGCATATTTCCGAAATGCACCTTTCGGACTCTGACTGCTAAACGGTCGAACGAAATACACCGTTCGTACTTGAACTTTTCGGCATATTTCCGAAATGCACCTTTCGGACTCTGACTGCTAAACGGTCGAACGAAATACACCGTTCGTACTTGAACTTTTCGGCATATTTCCGAAATGCACCTTTCGGACTCTGACTGCTAAACGGTCGAACGAAATACACCGTTCGTACTTGAACTTTTCGGCATATTTCCGAAATGCACCTTTCGGACTCTGACTGCTAAACGGTCGAACGAAATACACCGTTCGTACTTGAACTTTTCGGCATATTTCCGAAATGCACCTTTCGGACTCTGACTGCTAAACGGTCGAACGAAATACACCGTTCGTACTTGAACTTTTCGGCATATTTCCGAAATGCACCTTTCGGACTCTGACTGCTAAACGGTCGAACGAAATACACCGTTCGTACTTGAACTTTTCGGCATATTTCCGAAATGCACCTTTCGGACTCTGACTGCTAAACGGTCGAACGAAATACACCGTTCGTACTTGAACTTTTCGGCATATTTCCGAAATGCACCTTTCGGACTCTGACTGCTAAACGGTCGAACGAAATACACCGTTCGTACTTGAACTTTTCGGCATATTTCCGAAATGCACCTTTCGGACTCTGACTGCTAAACGGTCGAACGAAATACACCGTTCGTACTTGAACTTTTCGGCATATTTCCGAAATGCACCTTTCGGACTCTGACTGCTAAACGGTCGAACGAAATACACCGTTCGTACTTGAACTTTTCGGCATATTTCCGAAATGCACCTTTCGGACTCTGACTGCTAAACGGTCGAACGAAATACACCGTTCGTACTTGAACTTTTCGGCATATTTCCGAAATGCACCTTTCGGACTCTGACTGCTAAACGGTCGAACGAAATACACCGTTCGTACTTGAACTTTTCGGCATATTTCCGAAATGCACCTTTCGGACTCTGACTGCTAAACGGTCGAACGAAATACACCGTTCGTACTTGAACTTTTCGGCATATTTCCGAAATGCACCTTTCGGACTCTGACTGCTAAACGGTCGAACGAAATACACCGTTCGTACTTGAACTTTTCGGCATATTTCCGAAATGCACCTTTCGGACTCTGACTGCTAAACGGTCGAACGAAATACACCGTTCGTACTTGAACTTTTCGGCATATTTCCGAAATGCACCTTTCGGACTCTGACTGCTAAACGGTCGAACGAAATACACCGTTCGTACTTGAACTTTTCGGCATATTTCCGAAATGCACCTTTCGGACTCTGACTGCTAAACGGTCGAACGAAATACACCGTTCGTACTTGAACTTTTCGGCATATTTCCGAAATGCACCTTTCGGACTCTGACTGCTAAACGGTCGAACGAAATACACCGTTCGTACTTGAACTTTTCGGCATATTTCCGAAATGCACCTTTCGGACTCTGACTGCTAAACGGTCGAACGAAATACACCGTTCGTACTTGAACTTTTCGGCATATTTCCGAAATGCACCTTTCGGACTCTGACTGCTAAACGGTCGAACGAAATACACCGTTCGTACTTGAACTTTTCGGCATATTTCCGAAATGCACCTTTCGGACTCTGACTGCTAAACGGTCGAACGAAATACACCGTTCGTACTTGAACTTTTCGGCATATTTCCGAAATGCACCTTTCGGACTCTGACTGCTAAACGGTCGAACGAAATACACCGTTCGTACTTGAACTTTTCGGCATATTTCCGAAATGCACCTTTCGGACTCTGACTGCTAAACGGTCGAACGAAATACACCGTTCGTACTTGAACTTTTCGGCATATTTCCGAAATGCACCTTTCGGACTCTGACTGCTAAACGGTCGAACGAAATACACCGTTCGTACTTGAACTTTTCGGCATATTTCCGAAATGCACCTTTCGGACTCTGACTGCTAAACGGTCGAACGAAATACACCGTTCGTACTTGAACTTTTCGGCATATTTCCGAAATGCACCTTTCGGACTCTGACTGCTAAACGGTCGAACGAAATACACCGTTCGTACTTGAACTTTTCGGCATATTTCCGAAATGCACCTTTCGGACTCTGACTGCTAAACGGTCGAACGAAATACACCGTTCGTACTTGAACTTTTCGGCATATTTCCGAAATGCACCTTTCGGACTCTGACTGCTAAACGGTCGAACGAAATACACCGTTCGTACTTGAACTTTTCGGCATATTTCCGAAATGCACCTTTCGGACTCTGACTGCTAAACGGTCGAACGAAATACACCGTTCGTACTTGAACTTTTCGGCATATTTCCGAAATGCACCTTTCGGACTCTGACTGCTAAACGGTCGAACGAAATACACCGTTCGTACTTGAACTTTTCGGCATATTTCCGAAATGCACCTTTCGGACTCTGACTGCTAAACGGTCGAACGAAATACACCGTTCGTACTTGAACTTTTCGGCATATTTCCGAAATGCACCTTTCGGACTCTGACTGCTAAACGGTCGAACGAAATACACCGTTCGTACTTGAACTTTTCGGCATATTTCCGAAATGCACCTTTCGGACTCTGACTGCTAAACGGTCGAACGAAATACACCGTTCGTACTTGAACTTTTCGGCATATTTCCGAAATGCACCTTTCGGACTCTGACTGCTAAACGGTCGAACGAAATACACCGTTCGTACTTGAACTTTTCGGCATATTTCCGAAATGCACCTTTCGGACTCTGACTGCTAAACGGTCGAACGAAATACACCGTTCGTACTTGAACTTTTCGGCATATTTCCGAAATGCACCTTTCGGACTCTGACTGCTAAACGGTCGAACGAAATACACCGTTCGTACTTGAACTTTTCGGCATATTTCCGAAATGCACCTTTCGGACTCTGACTGCTAAACGGTCGAACGAAATACACCGTTCGTACTTGAACTTTTCGGCATATTTCCGAAATGCACCTTTCGGACTCTGACTGCTAAACGGTCGAACGAAATACACCGTTCGTACTTGAACTTTTCGGCATATTTCCGAAATGCACCTTTCGGACTCTGACTGCTAAACGGTCGAACGAAATACACCGTTCGTACTTGAACTTTTCGGCATATTTCCGAAATGCACCTTTCGGACTCTGACTGCTAAACGGTCGAACGAAATACACCGTTCGTACTTGAACTTTTCGGCATATTTCCGAAATGCACCTTTCGGACTCTGACTGCTAAACGGTCGAACGAAATACACCGTTCGTACTTGAACTTTTCGGCATATTTCCGAAATGCACCTTTCGGACTCTGACTGCTAAACGGTCGAACGAAATACACCGTTCGTACTTGAACTTTTCGGCATATTTCCGAAATGCACCTTTCGGACTCTGACTGCTAAACGGTCGAACGAAATACACCGTTCGTACTTGAACTTTTCGGCATATTTCCGAAATGCACCTTTCGGACTCTGACTGCTAAACGGTCGAACGAAATACACCGTTCGTACTTGAACTTTTCGGCATATTTCCGAAATGCACCTTTCGGACTCTGACTGCTAAACGGTCGAACGAAATACACCGTTCGTACTTGAACTTTTCGGCATATTTCCGAAATGCACCTTTCGGACTCTGACTGCTAAACGGTCGAACGAAATACACCGTTCGTACTTGAACTTTTCGGCATATTTCCGAAATGCACCTTTCGGACTCTGACTGCTAAACGGTCGAACGAAATACACCGTTCGTACTTGAACTTTTCGGCATATTTCCGAAATGCACCTTTCGGACTCTGACTGCTAAACGGTCGAACGAAATACACCGTTCGTACTTGAACTTTTCGGCATATTTCCGAAATGCACCTTTCGGACTCTGACTGCTAAACGGTCGAACGAAATACACCGTTCGAACTTGAACTTTTCGGCATATTTCCGAAATGCACCTTTCGGACTCTGACTGCTAAACGGTCGAACGAAATACACCGTTCGTACTTGAACTTTTCGGCATATTTCCGAAATGCACCTTTCGGACTCTGACTGCTAAACGGTCGAACGAAATACACCGTTCGTACTTGAACTTTTCGGCATATTTCCGAAATGCACCTTTCGGAATCTGACTGCTAAACGGTCGAACGAAATACACCGTTCGTACTTGAACTTTTCGGCATATTTCCGAAATGCACCTTTCGGACTCTGACTGCTAAACGGTCGAACGAAATACACCGTTCGTACTTGAACTTTTCGGCATATTTCCGAAATGCACCTTTCGGACTCTAACTATCGAACTGTCGCCCGAAATACACTATTCGGACTTGAACTTTTCGGCATATCTCCGAAATGCACCTTTCGGACTCTGTCTGCTAAACGGTCGAACCAAATACACCGTTCGGACTTGAACTTTTCGGCATATTTCCGAAATGCACCTTTCGGACTCTGACTGCTGAACTGTCGAACGAAATACACCGTTCGTAATTGAACTTTTCGGCATATTTCCGAAATGCACCTTTCGGACTCTGACTGCTAAATGGTCGAACGAAATACACCGTTCGTACTTAAACTTTTCGTCATATTTCTGAAATGCACCTTTCGGACTCTGACTGCTAAACGGTCGAACGAAATACACCGTTCGTACTTGAACTTTTCGGCATATTTCCGAGATGCACCTTTCGGACTCTGACTGCTAAACGGTCGAACGAAATACACCGTTCGTACTTGAACTTTTCGGCATATTTCCGAAATGCACCTTTCGGACTCTGACTGCTAAACGGTCGAACGAAATACACCGTTCGGACTTGAACTTTTCGGCATATTTCCGAAATGCACCTTTCGGACTCTGACTGCTAAACGGTCGAACGAAATACACCGTTCGTACTTGAACTTTTCGGCATATTTCCGAAATGCACCTTTCGGACTCTGACTGCTAAACGGTCGAACGAAATACACCGTTCGTACTTGAACTTTTCGGCATATTTCCGAAATGCACCTTTCGGACTCTGACTGCTAAACGGTCGAACGAAATACACCGTTCGTACTTGAACTTTTCGGCATATTTCCGAAATGCACCTTTCGGACTCTGACTGCTAAACGGTCGAACGAAATACACCGTTCGTACTTGAACTTTTCGGCATATTTCCGAAATGCACCTTTCGGACTCTGACTGCTAAACGGTCGAACGAAATACACCGTTCGTACTTGAACTTTTCGGCATATTTCCGAAATGCACCTTTCGGACTCTGACTGCTAAACGGTCGATCGAAATACACCGTTCGTACTTGAACTTTTCGGCATATTTCCGAAATGCACCTTTCGGACTCTGACTGCTAAACGGTCGAACGAAATACACCGTTCGTACTTGAACTTTTCGGCATATTTCCGAAATGCACCTTTCGGACTCTGACTGCTAAACGGTCGAACGAAATACACCGTTCGTACTTGAACTTTTCGGCATATTTCCGAAATGCACCTTTCGGACTCTGACTGCTAAACGGTCGAACGAAATACACCGTTCGTACTTGAACTTTTCGTCATATTTCCGAAATGCACCTTTCGGACTCTGACTGCTAAACGGTCGAACGAAATACACCGTTCGTACTTGAACTTTTCGGCATATTTCCGAAATGCACCTTTCGGACTCTGACTGCTAAACGGTCGAACGAAATACACCGTTCGTACTTGAACTTTTCGGCATATTTCCGAAATGCACCTTTCGGACTCTGACTGCTAATCGGTCGAACGAAATACACCGTTCGTACTTGAACTTTTCGGCATATTTCCGAAATGGACCTTTCGGACTCTGACTGCTAAACGGTCGAACGAAATACACCGTTCTTACTTGAACTTTTCGGCATATTTCCGAAATGCACCTTTCGGACTCTGACTGCTAAACGGTCGAACGAAATACACCGTTCGTACTTGAACTTTTCGGCATATTTCCGAGATGCACCTTTCGGATTCTGACTGCTAAATGGTCGAACGAAATACACCGTTCGTACTTGAACTTTTCGGCATATCTCCGAAATGCACCTTTCGGACTCTGACTGCTAAACGGTCGAACGAAATACACCGTTCGTACTTGAACTTTTCGGCATATTTCCGAAATGCACCTTTCGGACTCTAACTATCGAACTGTCGCCCGAAATACACTATTCGGACTTGAACTTTTCGGCATATTTCCGAAATGCACCTTTCGGACTCTGACTGCTAAACGGTCGAACCAAATACACCGTTCGGACTTGAACTTTTCGGCATATTTCCGAAATGCACCTTTCGGACTCTGACTGCTAAACGGTCGAACGAAATACACCGTTCGTAATTGAACTTTTCGGCATATTTCCGAAATGCACCTTTCGGACTCTGACTGCTAAATGGTCGAACGAAATACACCGTTCGTACTTAAACTTTTCGGCATATTTCTGAAATGCACCTTTCGGACTCTGACTGCTAAACGGTCGAACGAAATACACCGTTCGTACTTGAACTTTTCGGCATATTTCCGAAATGCACCTTTCGGACTCTGACTGCTAAACGGTCGAACGAAATACACCGTTCATACTTGAACTCAGAACGTGAATTCAGTTCAATAAAACATAATCCACAAACGTTGAGAGAACTGCTCCGTTTTCAAGTATTAATAGTGGTGGAATTTCCCTATATTTTAATGTGAAAATTGTACCGAGAGTAAGATAAAAGTTTAGTGCATTAAGTGTAGATGTTTTGCTAGTCTTAACGTCGGTCTGGTTTATGTAATTACAGTAAGAAGATTCCTTCGAAAATTACGGTAGTAAATTGTATTCATCGAAATGGAGAGAAAAAGTGCTGCAGCTGTGAACAAGAATTTGATAACAGCATGATATTTCAATGCGACGGATGCAAAAAGTTTCTTTGTAGCGGCCCGGAATGTGGTGACCTGACCGCATCGGAAGTCAAATGTATGCAACTGAAATCGAAAAGGAAACTTATATTTTTATGCAGTGATTGTGAGGGTGGCTTCTGGAAAGTACCGGCATTGATAAAACAAATCAATGACCTTCAGGAAAAACTGAATATAATGGAGAACAAAATCACACCGCAAGAAGACAATAAAGGTGAACCAAGGGAAACTGATGTGAGAAATTTTGAGGAAATTATATCTGAGATGTTGGAACGCAAAAGAGGGAAAATAATATCATGATTCACAATATGAATGAATCTAGGGCTACTTCAGTTAGAGAGCGTCTGCAAGAAGATGTACGAAACGTTCAAACTTTAATTGGGGATTTCAATGTCGATCTGTCTACGATGAAAGTTATTAGGGTTGGTAAATTTGTGCCAGGAAAGAATAGGCTCACTAAGGTGGTTCTGAATAGTAAAGACGATGTAATAAACATCTTGAAAAATAATAAGGGAATCGCAGGTATTCGCCTGTTCAAGGATCAAACAAAAGACAAAAACAACATTATTTAACTATAAAAAGGAAGTTGATGAATTGAAATCTAAAGGTCATAACAAAATCATAAGGTTTGTGAACGGTGTGCCCACAATTATGGATGCTATTAGTGCTAACAGGTCAAAAACTGATTCAATATCCTGCTGTATCAGAAAACTCTGATATCCTGTATACCAATGTTCGGAGTTTTTATCGAGTAGAGATGAAATTATAGTGAGACTCTCAGTGCATAAACCAAAAGTTATGATTTTTAGTGAAACTCGTGTGACACAGGATATTGAGGATATGGAAATTGCAATACCAGGATACTCTGTCATAAGGTGTGACTCTACCTCAAGGCATACTGGAGAGTCCTCTTATATGTTAGAATTGATATACGGTATGTAGAATATAAGTCATATGTAGTAGAAAGTAATTATTGGTGTAATATAATTAAATTGAAGATAGGTACTTGTACAGAAATATTAATAGGAGCAGTGTACCACTCACCCAGTTCAAGTGATGCGATATTCCTAGAAAATTTAGAACATATATGTGACGATTTATCTCGCTTCAAAAATGCATTTTGGTCGGGGATTTTAATATTAATTGGCGCAGCGACGAATATTATTGTAAAAGATTAGGAACTTATTTCAGGTATATGGCCTTCATCAGTCTGTGGATACTTCGACAAGACTGACGAACAATAGTGAATCTCTCATTGACTATGTGGTCGCCAATTTTGGGGTGAATGTTGATGTGTTAGACGCTCCTAGAATAGCCGATCATAATATCATAGTAGTTAATGCGCAGAAAAATATGGTTAATTACGAAAGCTCCACAATATCCCGTCGATTTCTTAGTGAGAACGCTTTTTTGAAATAAATCTTGCGTTGATTTCAAGTACCTTCAATCTGGACTGTGTTGATGTAGATACGTTTTATAATGAATTTTACAATGTGTGTGAATTGGTTGTTGATCACATTGCACCAAAAACAAGTCAAAAGACAATATAGTAGTGTTCCGTGGTTTGACAATGAGATGGGGAAAAATGTGGTTGCAAGGATAAAGCATACAAAATATTTAAAAATTTAAGAACTGATGAAAGTTGGGAAACCTATCGAAACTTAAGAAATGAGTGTGTCACCTTGAATAGATTTAAAAGGAAGGGTACTATTATAGACAGATTGAAGGGAAAAAAACAGGCCTAAAGAAATGTGGAAATCTATTAAGTCACTTATTGGTACAAAGGGTCCGGAAAATCCGTTTAGTGATGGTATTGAGTTTGATGTGGTGGGTGAAAACGGTGTAATTCTTGATGAGGGTGAGTTAGCAGAGCGTTTTAATTGTCATTTCATTGACAGCATAGATGAATTGATGGTTGACTATGTGGGTAGTGCTGATAATGTGAACATCGAATCCGAAAACAGATTTACAAACTTCAAGCAAATTGAATTGCATGAATTGACTAAAATTGTTAATGAAATGGATGACCGTGGCGGAAATGAGGTAATCAATAATAAATTTATCAAGAATACGTATGGCACTATAGGTCATATATTGTTGCATCTCATTAACGTCTCTTTAGAAAATGGCAAAATTCCGGTAGAGCTGAAGAAAAGTATTTTGACCCCTATTCCCAAAGTTCCAAAGTCAAAAAAAGCAAAGGATTTCAGGCCCATAAACACGCTACCATGTATTGAAAAGATTATGGAAAAGTGCGTCTATAATCAACTAATTGAATTCTTGAATGTTAATAATGTGATTATGTCTAATCAATCTGGTTTCAGGAAAGGTCATTCCTGTGAATCGGCATTACAACTGACCATTTCGGTTTGGTCGCGTAGTATAGATAATGGGCAGTACATTGTCGTAGTATTTTTGGATCTCAAAAGAGCATTTGAGACAGTTGACCGTAAAAAATTATTGAAAAAAATTAGGAAAGTTGGGATAGGTGGCATTGTTTTGAAATGGTTTGAAGATTATTTAGATGGGAGAACACAGGTTACAAAAATTAATAATAAGTTTTCCTCGGAAAAGACAACTAAATATGGTGTTCCACAAGGAAGTATATTGGGACCTATCTTGTTCCTCCTTTATATTAATGATATAGGGCTTGATCAGCAATGTGACTTCATAAATCTGTTTGCAGATGATACTTTGCTATCAGTACATGATACAGACATAAATAGAGCTATTAATCGGATGAATGATGTTCTGAAAATTGTAGAAGAATATTTCAATTTGAATGGCCTAATTATTAATGTTAATAAAACCAAGGGAATGATCGTGTCTACTAGATATAAACTATCAATGTTGGACGAAAGCAATTTTGAACTCAGATTGAAGGATGAGGTGATAGACTTAGTTAAAGAGTTTAAGTATTTGGGATTTATGTTGGATTCGACTTTGTCATTGGATGGCCATTTTCAATTCATTAAAAAGAAAATCTCGAAGAAATTATATTTTTTCACAAGGGTGTCTGCGAACCTGTCACAGTATGCACGGGTCACGGTATTCAATTGTATAATTCAACCCCACTTTGACTATTGTGCCAGCTTGTTAAACTCCCTTGGTGCTGCTAGATTGGCAGAATTGCAGAAGCTACAGAACAGAGCAATGCGTGTTATTTTGAGATGCAGCAGATATACACGTGTCTCTTTCATGCTGGACACCTTGCAGTGGTTTGCGGTGGAAAGGCGAATAAGGCTTATTACGATGCTTTTCATATTTAAGGTTTCTAAGGGTATTTTACCCTCATACTTAAGTGAATTTTTGGTGTATAGGAGTCAAGTTCATGATTATCCTACAAGGTCTTCTGATACATTTGATTTGCCTCGTTGTACATTAACTGGTACACAAAGATTTCTTTGGTACAGAGGTATAAAGGTGTACAACCAATTACCGGCAGAGATAAAAAATTGTTCATCGGTTAAACTGTTTAGAAGAAAAGTGTCAGAGTTTCTTCGGATTGAATCTGCATAAAGTCTTTGGTTCTTTTTTCTGTAAACTTAATTGTATTTAAAGTTACTATTAATTGGATTAGAGGTAGATAATAATATTTGTGTTTTATTTTTTGGGTAATTATGTATTTTTTTTTTGAATGCTGATATTTTGCAAATAGGGAGATATCCACTTATATATTATTGATTTGTAAATATTCAATTGAGTATTGTTTATTAATTGATTTAAATTTAATTTGTTATATATATTAGGAAATCCTATTGATGAATAAATATTATTATTATTAAAAAAAAAAAAAAAAAAAACTTTTCGGCATATTTCCGAAATGCACCTTTCGGACTCTGACTGCTAAACGGTCGAACGAAATACACCGTTCGTACTTGAACTTTTCGGCATATTTCCGAAATGCACCTTTCGGACTCTGACTGCTAAACGGTCGAACGAAATACACCGTTCGTACTTGAACTTATCGGCGTATTTCCGAAATGCACCTTTCGGAGTCTGACTGCTAAACGGTCGAACGAAATTCACCGTTCGTACTTGAACTTTTCGGCATATTTCCGAAATGCACCTTTCGGACTCTGACAGCTAAACTGTCGAACGAAATACACCGTTCGTACTTGAACTTTTCGACATATTTCCGAAATGCACCTTTCGGATTCTGACTGCTAAACGGTCGAACGAAATACACCGTTCGTACTTGAACTTTTCGGCATATTTCCGAAATGCACCTTTCGGAATCTGACTGCTAAACGGTCGAACGAAATACACCGTTCGTACTTGAACTTTTCGGCATATTACCGAAACGGACCTTTCGGACTCTAACTATCGAACTGTCGCCCGAAATACACCGTTCGGACTTGAACTTTTCGGCATATTTCCGAAAATGATCTTTCGTACTTGAACTTCTCGGCATATTTCCGAAATGCACCTTTCGGAGTCTGACTGCTAAACGGTCGAACGAAATTCACCGTTCGTACTTGAACTTTTCGGCATATTTCCGAAATGCACCTTTCGGACTCTGACAGCTAAACGGTCGAACGAAATACACCGTTCGTACTTGAACTTTTCAGCATATTTCCGAAATGCACCTTTCGGACTCTGACTGCTGAACTGTCGAACGAAATACACCGTTCGTAATTGAACTTTTCGGCATATTTCCGAAATGCACCTTTCGGACTCTGACTGCTAAATGGTCGAACGAAATACACCGTTCGTACTTAAACTTTTCGTCATATTTCTGAAATGCACCTTTAGGACTCTGACTGCTGAACGGTCGAACGAAATACACCGTTCGACTTGAGCTTTTCGGCATATTTCCGAAATGCACCTTTCGGACTCTGACTGCTAAACGGTCGAACGAAATACACCGTTCATACTTGAACTCAGAACGTGAATTCAGTTCAATAAAACATAACTCCACAAACGTTGAGAGAACTGCTCCGTTTTCAAGTATTAATAGTGGTGGAATTTCCTATATTTTAATGTGAAAATTGTACTGAGAGTAAGATAAAAGTTTAGTGCATTAAGTGTAGATGTTTTGCTAGTCTTAACGTCGGTCTGGTTTATGTAATTACAGTAAGAAGATTCCTTCGAAAATTACGGTAGTAAATTGTATTCATCGAAATGGAGAGAAAAAGTGCTGCAGCTGTGAACAAGAATTTGATAACAGCATGATATTTCAATGCGACGGATGCAAAGTTTCTTTGTAGCGGCCCGGAATGTGGTGACCTGACCGCATCGGAAGTCAAATGTATGCAACTGAAATCGAAAAGGAAACTTATATTTTTATGCAGTGATTGTGAGGGTGGCTTCTGAAAGTACCGGCATTGATAAAACAAATCAATGACCTTCAGGAAAAACTGAATATAATGGAGAACAAAATCACACCGCAAGAAGACAATAAAGGTGAACCAAGGGAAACTGATGTGAGAAATTTTGAGGAAATTATATCTGAGATGTTGGAACGCAAAAGAGGGAAAATAATATCATGATTCACAATATGAATGAATCTAGGGCTACTTCAGTTAGAGAGCGTCTGCAAGAAGATGTACGAAACGTTCAAACTTTAATTGGGGATTTCAATGTCGATCTGTCTACGATGAAAGTTATTAGGGTTGGTAAATTTGTGCCAGGAAAGAATAGGCTCACTAAGGTGGTTCTGAATAGTAAAGACGATGTAATAAACATCTTGAAAAATAATAAGGGAATCGCAGGTATTCGCCTGTTCAAGGATCAAACAAAAGACAAAAACAACATTATTTAACTATAAAAAGGAAGTTGATGAATTGAAATCTAAAGGTCATAACAAAATCATAAGGTTTGTGAACGGTGTGCCCACAATTATGGATGCTATTAGTGCTAACAGGTCAAAAACTGATTCAATATCCTGCTGTATCAGAAAACTCTGATATCCTGTATACCAATGTTCGGAGTTTTTATCGAGTAGAGATGAAATTATAGTGAGACTCTCAGTGCATAAACCAAAAGTTATGATTTTTAGTGAAACTCGTGTGACACAGGATATTGAGGATATGGAAATTGCAATACTGGGATACTCTGTCATAAGGTGTGACTCTACCTCAAGGCATACTGGAGGAGTCCTCTTATATGTTAGAATTGATATACGGTATGTAGAATATAAGTCATATGTAGTAGAAAGTAATTATTGGTGTAATATAATTAAATTGAAGATAGGTACTTGTACAGAAATATTAATAGGAGCAGTGTACCACTCACCCAGTTCAAGTGATGCGATATTCCTAGAAAATTTAGAACATATATGTGACGATTTATCTCGCTTCAAAAATGCATTTTGGTCGGGGATTTTAATATTAATTGGCGCAGCGACGAATATTATTGTAAAAGATTAGGAACTTATTTCAGGTATATGGCCTTCATCAGTCTGTGGATACTTCGACAAGACTGACGAACAATAGTGAATCTCTCATTGACTATGTGGTCGCCAATTTTGGGGTGAATGTTGATGTGTTAGACGCTCCTAGAATAGCCGATCATAATATCATAGTAGTTAATGCGCAGAAAAATATGGTTAATTACGAAAGCTCCACAATATCCCGTCGATTTCTTAGTGAGAACGCTTTTTTGAAATAAATCTTGCGTTGATTTCAAGTACCTTCAATCTGGACTGTGTTGATGTAGATACGTTTTATAATGAATTTTACAATGTGTGTGAATTGGTTGTTGATCACATTGCACCAAAAAAACAAGTCAAAAGACAATATAGTAGTGTTCCGTGGTTTGACAATGAGATGGGAAAAAATGTGGTTGCAAGGATAAAGCATACAAAATATTTAAAAATTTAAGAACTGATGAAAGTTGGGAAACCTATCGAAACTTAAGAAATGAGTGTGTCACCTTGAATAGATTTAAAAGGAAGGGTACTATTATAGACAGATTGAAGGGAAAAAACAGGCCTAAAGAAATGTGGAAATCTATTAAGTCACTTATTGGTACAAAGGGTCCGGAAAATCCGTTTAGTGATGGTATTGAGTTTGATGTGGTGGGTGAAAACGGTGTAATTCTTGATGAGGGTGAGTTAGTAGAGCGTTTTAATTGTCATTTCATTGACAGCATAGATGAATTGATGGTTGACTATGTGGGTAGTGCTGATAATGTGAACATCGAATCCGAAAACAGATTTACAAACTTCAAGCAAATTGAATTGCATGAATTGACTAAAATTGTTAATGAAATGGATGACCGTGGCGGAAATGAGGTAATCAATAATAAATTTATCAAGAATACGTATGGCACTATAGGTCATATATTGTTGCATCTCATTAACGTCTCTTTAGAAAATGGCAAAATTCCGGTAGAGCTGAAGAAAAGTATTTTGACCCCTATTCCCAAAGTTCCAAAGTCAAAAAAGCAAAGGATTTCAGGCCCATAAACACGCTACCATGTATTGAAAAGATTATGGAAAAGTGCGTCTATAATCAACTAATTGAATTCTTGAATGTTAATAATGTGATTATGTCTAATCAATCTGGTTTCAGGAAAGGTCATTCCTGTGAATCGGCATTACAACTGACCATTTCGGTTTGGTCGCGTAGTATAGATAATGGGCAGTACATTGTCGTAGTATTTTTGGATCTCAAAAGAGCATTTGAGACAGTTGACCGTAAAAAATTATTGAAAAAAATTAGGAAAGTTGGGATAGGTGGCATTGTTTTGAAATGGTTTGAAGATTATTTAGATGGGAGAACACAGGTTACAAAAATTAATAATAAGTTTTCTCGGAAAAGACAACTAAATATGGTGTTCCACAAGGAAGTATATTGGGACCTATCTTGTTCCTCCTTTATATTAATGATATAGGGCTTGATCAGCAATGTGACTTCATAAATCTGTTTGCAGATGATACTTTGCTATCAGTACATGATACAGACATAAATAGAGCTATTAATCGGATGAATGATGTTCTGAAAATTGTAGAAGAATATTTCAATTTGAATGGCCTAATTATTAATGTTAATAAAACCAAGGGAATGATCGTGTCTACTAGATATAAACTATCAATGTTGGACGAAAGCAATTTTGAACTCAGATTGAAGGATGAGGTGATAGACTTAGTTAAAGAGTTTAAGTATTTGGGATTTATGTTGGATTCGACTTTGTCATTGGATGGCCATTTTCAATTCATTAAAAGAAAATCTCGAAGAAATTATATTTTTCACAAGGGTGTCTGCGAACCTGTCACAGTATGCACGGGTCACGGTATTCAATTGTATAATTCAACCCCACTTTGACTATTGTGCCAGCTTGTTAAACTCCCTTGGTGCTGCTAGATTGGCAGAATTGCAGAAGCTACAGAACAGAGCAATGCGTGTTATTTTGAGATGCAGCAGATATACACGTGTCTCTTTCATGCTGGACACCTTGCAGTGGTTTGCGGTGGAAAGGCGAATAAGGCTTATTACGATGCTTTTCATATTTAAGGTTTCTAAGGGTATTTTACCTCATACTTAAGTGAATTTTTGGTGTATAGGAGTCAAGTTCATGATTATCCTACAAGGTCTTCTGATACATTTGATTTGCCTCGTTGTACATTAACTGGTACACAAGGATTTCTTTGGTACAGAGGTATAAAGGTGTACAACCAATTACCGGCAGAGATAAAAATTGTTCATCGGTTAAACTGTTTAGAAGAAAAGTGTCAGAGTTTCTTCGGATTGAATCTGCATAAAGTCTTTGGTTCTTTTTCTGTAAACTTAATTGTATTTAAAGTTACTATTAATTGGATTAGAGGTAGATAATAATATTTGTGTTTTATTTTTGGGTAATTATGTATTTTTTTTTTTGAATGCTGATATTTTGCAAATAGGAGATATCCACTTATATATTATTGATTTGTAAATATTCAATTGAGTATTGTTTATTAATTGATTTAAATTTAATTTGTTATATATATTAGGAAATCCTATTGATGAATAAATATTATTATTAAGAAAAAAAAAAAAAACTTTTCGGCATATTTCCGAAATGCACCTTTCGGACTCTGACTGCTAAACGGTCGAACGAAATACACCGTTCGTACTTGAACTTTTCGGCATATTTCCGAAATGCACCTTTCGGACTCTGACTGCTAAACGGTCGAACGAAATACACCGTTCGTACTTGAACTTCTCGGCATATTTCCGAAATGCACCTTTCGGAGTCTGACTGCTAAACGGTCGAACGAAATTCACCGTTCGTACTTGAACTTTTCGGCATATTTCCGAAATGCACCTTTCGGACTCTGACAGCTAAACGGTCGAACGAAATACACCGTTCGTACTTGAACTTTTCGGCATATTTCCGAAATGCACCTTTCGGATTCTGACTGCTAAACGGTCGAACGAAATACACCGTTCGTACTTGAACTTTTCGGCATATTTCCGAAATGCACCTTTCGGAATCTGACTGCTAAACGGTCGAACGAAATACACCGTTCGTACTTGAACTTTTCGGCATATTTCCGAAACGGACCTTTCGGACTCTAACTATCGAACTGTCGCCCGAAATACACCGTTCGGACTTGAACTTTTCGGCATATTTCCGAAAATGATCTTTCGTACTTGAACTTCTCGGCATATTTCCGAAATGCACCTTTCGGAGTCTGACTGCTAAACGGTCGAACGAAATTCACCGTTCGTACTTGAACTTTTCGGCATATTTCCGAAATGCACCTTTCGGACTCTGACAGCTAAACGGTCGAACGAAATACACCGTTCGTACTTGAACTTTTCAGCATATTTCCGAAATGCACCTTTCGGAATCTGACTGCTAAACGGTCGAACGAAATACACCGTTCGTACTTGAACTTTTCGGCATATTTCCGAAACGGACCTTTCGGACTCTAACTATCGAACTGTCGCCCGAAATACACCGTTCGGACTTGAACTTTTCGGCATATTTCCGAAAATGATCTTTCGGACTCTGACTGCTAAACGGTCGAACGAAATACACCGTTCGTACTTGAACTTTTCGGCATATTTCCGAAATGCACCTTTCGGACTCTGACTGCTAATTGGTCGAACGAAATACACCGTTCGTACTTGAACTTTTCGGCATATTTCCGAAATGCACCTTTCGGACTCTGACTGCTAAACGGTCGAACGAAATACACCGTTCGTACTTGAACTTTTCGGCATATTTCCGAAATGCACCTTTCGGACTCTGACTGCTAATCGGTCGAACGAAATACACCGTTCGTACTTGAACTTTTCGGCATTATTCCGAAATGCACCTTTCGGACTCTAACTATCGAACTGTCGCCCGAAATACACCGTTCGGACTTGAACTTTTCGGCATATTTCCGAAAATGATCTTTCGGACTCTGACTGCTAAACGGTCGAACGAAATACACCGTTCGTACTTGAACTTTTCGGCATATTTCCGAAATGCACCTTTCGGACTCTGACTGCTAAACGGTCGAACGAAATACACCGTTCGTACTTGAACTTTTCGGCATATTTCCGAAATGCACCTTTCGGACTCTGACTGCTAAACGGTCGAACGAAATACACCGTTCGTACTTGAACTTTCCGGCATATTTCCGAAATGCACCTTTCGGACTCTGACTGCTAAACGGTCGAACGAAATACACCGTTCGTACTTGAACTTTTCGGCATATTTCCGAAATGCACCTTTCGGACTCTGACTGCTGAACGGTCGAACGAAATACACCGTTCGTACTTAAACTTTTCGTCATATTTCTGAAATGCACCTTTCGGAATCTGACTGCTAAACGGTCGAACGAAATACACCGTTCGTACTTGAACTTTTCGGCATATTTCCGAAATGCACCTTTCGGACTCTGACTGCTAAACGGTCGAACAAAATACACCGTTCGTTCTTGAACTTTTCGGCATATTTCCGAAACGGACCTTTCGGGCTCTGACTGCTAAACGGTCGAACGAAATACACCGTTCTTACT
>JAIFOV010000739.1:0-27580 GCA_020654155.1 Novius pumilus
GCCATTTCGTCATGTTTTATCTTAGCCAGCCTGCTGCATGTTCACCAAATTAAATCCAGTCTTGCTAAGCAAAGTGATGCACATACCTACGTGACAACAATTGCTTAAAGCTATACGCTGCCTAAGTGTAGGTTAAATAAATCTCAAATGTCGTTTAAATATATAGATTTGAAGCTTTATAACAAGCTGCCAAACACAATCAAGATCCTGAGTACCAAAAATTTCAAAAGAAAAATGATACAGATATTGCTCCAAAATGTATTTTTTTATCACACAGGTGAATTTTTATCATATAAATTTTAAAATGTTCCAAATGTAGCTTATGTAATTTATGTACTTACCTCATTAGTTCTATTTATACATGTAAAGGTATTTACTCAATTTGAAATTTAACACTAATGATCCCAAAGCTAAATTATTTTGTGATTTATTAACCTCTATGGCTTTACAAAAAATCAGATGCTGACCAGAAGGAAAATTGCTTAGACAATATATTTGTTAATTTCAACTGAAGGCATGTCTGCTAGGACGCTGAACACTGATCTTCCGACCACGATGCTCAGTATTTGCACCGGATTTAAAAATTAAACATTCTGAGCCCACATGTAAGAAGTTTCGCCTCTAACTCAACGGTTTTGGTGTCATGTTTAGAATCTTGGAAATTTGTCATGGGATTATATTGATGACTGCTTTGGATTGTGATGAATCCTTTAAAATTTTCAACAAAACATCATTGATGCTTATCTCATATCATTTCCGAAAGGTACTTTGCATATTAAAAACATAATAATAATAAATGGTTTACTGAAGAACTTAAACAAATGAGAATTAGATTGCTTAGTTAGTGAAATGTATAAGTATTATCAGAGTGAGGATGTGAGGCGTGATAGAAATAAACTAAGATTCATGTATAGATTATCTTTGAAAAAGCTAGAACTGAGTATCATGACAATGTAATTGCGAATTCCGGTAATATAAGCAGAACCACATGGGATATTGTGGACCAAAGTAGGAGCTCATCCCTCAGGAGTGCCACCTTGTTTGGGGCTGACAGATTCAATCAACATTTCAGTACCATAGCGGAGTCCATTTTGCGAGACATTCCACCGAATTGCGCTGACACTGAGAGAACGTTCAAAGGCAGTCCTGAAAATCTGACCTTCACTTTTAGAGAGGTTTCATAACGAAGTAAGAGATGCTATCTGTTCATTAAAAACTCCAGATCGAGATTTTACTTTGGTTTATTTCTGGTGTCATTAAGAAAAATATTAATATTTTGTTGTTTCCGTAACAATACACTTAGTTAATAAGTGCATATTGATCTGAGTGTTTCTCAGTGTCTAAAAATCGCTAAAGTTATTCCAATTTTTAAGAAAGGTGGTAGAGATGGAGTCTCTAATTATCGTCCAATATCGTTGGTTCCGGTTTTCTCAAGATTATTGAGAAATTGCTTTGCAATCAAATCACTAATCATTTGAGACTAACAACTTGTTTTCTGATGTCAATTCGGTTTTCGAAAGAAAAAATACTTCTGCTGCAATGATTAGATTCATTAATGAAACCATCAATTGTTTGAGCTTGGCCTCTATTCGGTTGCCGTTTTCCTTGACCTCACCAAGGCCTTCGACTGTGTCTCACGAAAACTCTTACGAAGCTGGTTAGGTATGGTTTTGATGTGAGGAGTGTGGCGCATATTAAATCTTTTCTGAGTGATAGAAGTCAGTGTAGTCTTCATTGATGGCTCTTATTCCAAGGAAGCAATATAAAAACAGGAGTTCCACAAGGTTCTATCATAGGACCAATATTATTTTTGATCTTCATCAATGACCTGCCTGACTTTTTAACTGCTAACCATCAGGGTGTCAGCGCTACTCTCTTTGCAGACGACACTGCATTTTCGGTCCGGGCAGTAATTTGGACCTGCTTTTGGAGCAGTCTGAGGAGATACAGTTGGGGCCTTGGGGTGGTTCTCGGTAATGGCCTTAGTATGAATCTGTCTAAGACACAGAGTATGGTATTTACATTAAAAAAAAAGTTTGCAGAGGAGGAGGATTATGTCAGCTTTTGGGAGTTCATCTCGATTCCACACTCAAATGGGACAAACATGTTTCACTTCTCAGTTCAAAATTAAGTAAAACATCTATGTTTTGCGTAACTTATCGACCTTAGTGTCTGTAGATGTATTGAAACTTGTTTATTTTGCCCTTATTGAATCACATCTTAGGTACTGCCTTCTGGCATGGGAAGTAGCTCTCAGGCTGGTAGCTCTTTCGTTTGCAGCGTAGAGCAGTCAGAATAGTGGGGACTGAGATATCGAGAGTTGTAGAGGAGCCTTTAGGGACTTGTATTCTCACTCTGTCCTCGCTTTATATTCTTGAGTGTCTCGCTTGGATACATGGTAACTCAGGAATCTTTCTGTTGAATAATGATTGCCATCAACATGATACTCAGGTAAATTCAATTTAAGAAAGAACTTTGTAGACTGAGTAAGGCTCAGAACGGATTAACTTTGTTGCTGTTAATTTGTACAACAAATTGCCTAGGTGCGAGGCACCTTCCCATCTTGACTTTCAAAAACAGACTCAAGGCGCTTCTAATTGAGTCGGCAATATATGAGTTGGATGAGTTCTTTAGGATGGACATTGCTTCCCATTTCTAGTTTTTGTGAGACCTGGGGTTAGTGAGAGTTAGGCGAACTGATCAGGTCTGAGCGTTGTGGTCTGAAAATTTACTTATCTGTTATACTATGTAGTGTACTAAATATTTTTTATCTCGTTTTTTTGTTTATTGGATATTTTGCTTTGACATGTGCAATGATAAATTATGAAATTTTTGCACGAAATAAATACATACATACATACATACTCTGACGACCTTGTTAGTTATGAAGGCGAATAAATGCATATACATACCTATACAATAAAATCTTTCAACTTAACATAGCTATACATATACATATAACGAGGATGTTTCTTGGCAACAAGCATTGAATATGAATTTAAATACAATACTAAATGCAAACACGAAAGATGTTAAAAGAAACTCACTTGGATTAGCTTCACAAATGTTAAGGACGAAGGATGCTCGTCTTTCGTAACACCGGAAACAAAGTGGTAAAAAACACGTTTCGGCCCACTGCACCTCTGGCCTCGTCAGTACAACGGAGGTGCAGCTTGTTGCATACGTGTTTTACGTCTGCATGAAATTTCACAGTTGTGACGGATATTAAATAACGAGGATGTTTCTTGGCAACAAGCCTTGAATATGAATTTAAATACAATACTAAATGCAAACACGAAAGATGTTAAAAGAAACTCACTTGGATTAGCTTCACAAATGTTAAGGACGAAGGATGCTCGTCTTTCGTAACACCGGAAACAAAGTGGTAAAAAACACGTTTCGGCCCACTGCACCTCTGGCCTCGTCAGTACAACGGAGGTGCAGCTTGTTGCATACGTGTTTTACGTCTGCATGAAATTTCACAGTTGTGACGGATATTAAATAACTAGGATGTTTCTTGGCAACAAGCCTTGAATATGAATTTAAATACAATACTAAATGCAAACACGAAAGATGTTAAAAGAAACTCACTTGGATTAGCTTCACAAATGTTAAGGACGAAGGATGCTCGTCTTTCGTAACACCGGAAACAAAGTGGTAAAAAACACGTTTCGGCCCACTGCACCTCTGGCCTCGTCAGTACAACGGAGGTGCAGCTTGCCAAGAAACATCCTCGTTATTTAATATCCGTCACAACTGTGAAATTTCATGCAGACGTAAAACACGTATGCAACAAGCTGCACCTCCGTTGTACTGACGAGGCCAGAGGTGCAGTGGGCCGAAACGTGTTTTTTACCACTTTGTTTCCGGTGTTACGAAAGACGAGCATCCTTCGTCCTTAACATTTGTGAAGCTAATCCAAGTGAGTTTCTTTTAACATCTTTCGTGTTTGCATTTAGTATTGTATTTAAATTCATATACATATACATATACTTTCAAAATCGAAAACAAATTCATTCACTGGAAAAGTACATTTCATAAAGAGTGCGGAAAGTCGATGATTTTATGTCAGTTTGACGAAGAAGCGAAAAGAATCGGAGCCCAGTGGGGCTAAACACAAGCGACGACTTATATATGACTTTATAGAAGTAAAGTACTACATTTTTGAGACGATCACAAAATTGAAATCAAATTGAGAAATTCAGAATTTCTTCCAAGTGAAACTAAATAGTTTAGTCTGCATTCTTTAGATGGCAGCTGCACGAAATCATAAACTACTACATTTTGTGTTCTGCGTTATTTGACCTCATTTTTAAAATGACATCCGTTGATGAAATTTTTAGGTGACATCAAAAGTTGTAGTATTTAAGAATGATATTATTAATTGAATAGTTAAAAATAATCAAAGGACTAACAAATCCTTGTTCGATCTTTTCGCACAGATTTGTTCAAAGAACAATTTGGGTTATTTTGTTATCGAAATAGATCTAATGATACATAGTTTCCGTTAAGTTCCTGTACGACATTCGTGTATTCAATATTTTATATTAAATATACCTACGAACAAAATTTCTTATCATATTCATCTGCTTGACGTAGATTTTTTGTCGACGCGAACACTGTCCCGCACGAATAAGAACGATTTAATTCGTGCGAGAATTATATATTTCATAACGATCGCAGAAAGTCGATGATTTCATGCGAGTGTCAGTTTGACGAACGAGGCGAAGCGAAGCGGAGCCGAGTGAGGCTAGACACGATCAATGAAAACTGACTTTCCACGAGTAATGAACGGCATTTTTCAGGCGACCACAAAAAGAAATCATACGAGAATTACTTTGAAAACACAGAATGGAGGTTTCATCCCAAGTGGAACTGAATAACGACGTTTTTCAGGTGAACACAAAAATGCCATTATATGATAATTCCTTTGAAAACGCCAATAAACGTTTCAACGCAAGTAGAACTGAATAATTCAATCTTCAGGTTCTAGATGGCGTTCTAGCGAAAATAATAAATAACTTTATTTGTTTATGTTATTTCGTACCTTCCTTTCATATTTGTCAGCAATAACTCCCACGAGTTTAATATTTCTGGAGGGATATTTCCGTCACTTTGCATGTTATAAACGTTTTGTTGGCTCAGATGAATGAGTTCTCGAAAATACTTCAACCACTTCGAACAATATTAACGACGCATTATGGAGAAATGATAACCGCAGAATAGATTTCTCGTCTGTGGTGACAACTTAAAATCCAATTTGTCCAAATCAACTCTTTCCTTTAATGCCTTGCGAGTAATATTTGATATTAGATATATGAACTAACTTTCCCATCTATCTCTGATTTTGACGTTTGCTCGACTTAAGATATCTTTGACTATAAGGATGATAACCTGGAACACAGAAAAACCTAATCTCATTTCTTCATGAATTGAAAAATTGGCGAATCGAATGAAGTTAAGCTCTTCGTTAATGATACGATATGTTCTGTTAACTCATAAGCAATGTTAATATTTATTGAGATATACGAACTAAACTTTTCATTTACTTCTATGTACTTGGCGTGGTTTCATTTCGATGTCACCACTTTCCCGCACGGAACAAACTGGTTTTACTCGTGCAGGATAGATATTCCCGCACATTTCCACGTAATTGTCAACTTTCTATGATAGGTAGGCTTGGCGATATATACCACTTTCCTACATGGTCGCCTGAAAATATATCGTAGAAAGTTGACAATTACATGCAACTGTGCGGAAAAGTGGCAACATCGAAATGAAACCACGCCAAGTAGATAGAAGTAAATGAAAAGTTTAGTTCGTATATCTCATTAAATATTGATAACGCTAAACGAGTTACCAAAACATATCGTATCATTAACGAAAAGCTTAACTTGATTCGATTCGCGTTTATAACATGCAAAGTGAAAATCCAGATAATCCAGAATTATCAAACTCGTGGCAGTTATTGCTGACAAATATGGAAGGTCAGGAGTAACATAAACCAATAAAGTTATCTATTATTTTCGCTACAACGCCATCTATAAGCTGAAGATTAAATTATTCAGTTCTACTTGAGCCGAAAACTTCCTTATGCGTTCTCAAAGTAATTATCGTATAATGCCATTTTTATGGTCGCCTGAAAAATGTCGTTCAATACTCGTGGAAAGTCAGTTTTCATTGCTCGTGTGTAGCCTCACTCGGCTCCGCTTCGCTTCGCCCCGTTCGTCACACTGACACTCGCATGAAATCATCGACTTTCCGCACTCGTTATGAAATATACTATTCCGCACAGTAGCATGCAATTGGTAACTTTCTAAAAGCCTAAAAAATAATTGTTGTCAGAGATACTGATTCCTTTTTTTTTGAAGAAAATTATTGAAGTATCAATTGAAAATAAATATTTTGTTTGGCACAATGATTTTATTTTTGTTTATCTTGCAATTGGTTCCCAATAGATATTTCAGGGAATAGAAAATATTTCAAAAAGTTATTTTTTATCATATTGTTGGGACATATATTTGTACTTGGGCACCTGATGGAATTTCTGTTTCTTTATTCTCCAAACTAATATGAGTCTGTTAATGATAAGTGGCAAAAAAAGGAATTTTTTGTTATCATTTAGTTTTTCGAAAAACGAACTGACTTATGTTTTCTCTAGCGATATCACCATGATCAGGTCTTATTCCCGGCAGCGTCGTCATCAATTGCAGATACTCTGGTAAGTTTCACCTTTTCACTGTCTAGTCCTACTTCTCTATAACCTATAGTCATCCCCTTCATCGTTATAGGCACCTCTTCCATGATGTAACTTTAAAAAAAATCATTTTGGTGCATTGAATCGATCAACCAAATTTGATTGTCCAATATGAAACGACAACCAAATTCTAAAACGCTCGACTAAATAATGTCCAAAACTCTATCCCTTTGTCACGAGCTATTTCATGTAAACGCCATACAGCGATCATAATTGCAAGACTTATTCAAATTAGGACTGCATCGACATGTTCTATAACGTTCCCCATTATCAACGCCAATTGCATTCGCCTGGCGAATGTCGTCGCCGCGTTGAAATATTGTAGAGAAATGAGTTCGGCTCACCGGAACCCAGTGTTCTTGAATCGGTAGCCAAGAATTCGCTGCAGGACCCTTTTGTTAGAAATAGTAATTAGCTCCCCGCTCGGTTCAGTCCGCTCGGCTCTCTCTGCTTAGCCTCACTTTATAGATCACGAGAACGCGAGTGTGTTACGAAAGCTTTGAGGAGGTCGTCTGAAGTTGAAAAAAAGGGTAATAAAAGGGAGATGCGAGTTCCATTCGCTAATTAAAAGAATTAGCCATTAATCCTAAGCGACAAATTATTAACGACGGGTTTATGCTTATTAAGAAGAGGTTGAAAAATGAACCCGATCGGTAAGAACTCAAAAACGGCATTCCGGTCGGAATAAATGCGACTGTTCAATCTAGATATTTCGAGAATGCTGATAAAATTAAGCAGAAATGCTGTTGCATCCGCGACGTCATCCGCAGGGATACGAAATAATTTCAATACGACTCGTTTTATCTACGACACAGATCCAATTACATTTATATTAGGCAAACGAAACGCAGTGACAACCCGCAGATCAACGTCAAAGATTATGATAATATCTTCATTAGCCATATAATAAATACATGCATTAAAGAGAACCAGTCAGTCGTCTGTGAATTCCATCTTAATTTATACGATGGAATTTCTCGGATTTAAAAATCGATTCGGTCTCATTCGTTTCCCTCGACCGACGTCTAGAAAATTGAAAACGACTTCCACCCTTGGGGAATAATGGGATCGACAGAATGCGAGATTAGTCTATCGGTAACTCCGAGACTCAAACTCAACTCAAACATCTTACGGTTGCATTAAAAATTTACCCGGAGGGCTATCGGCCCGCTTCCAATCGAACAGGTATATGTATATTTGCTTTATACTCCGCGTACCTAATTCCCTTAACGAATCTCACCCGATCCTAAGCAAATCGCTTATCTCTCGGAAAATTGATACTACCGACAAATATTTAAACGGAGAAGTGGTTTCAATTCGACCTCACCCGGTCGATCGCGTATCGATTCAACCCGGAATGAAAAATAATATAATTGGGTTAGTTCAACGTTGACTAAGTCTCCCACACCTTCTATTTTCACTTGCATTCAAAAAGAATTAACATTTTATTATAGATTATTTGTTTGGTCCTAACCAGCCAATTCAGAATGTATGTCATTCTCCTGACAATTGCCGTCGATTTTTTCGGATGCCGTACGACGATTCTCATCGAAATCTTGTAGCTAGATTAACCCTACTAGAAATCTACCGAGGGCCGCCCCAATTGACATCAGGGCCCGATTAGGCGCGCGTAGGGCGACCCCGATGAGGCGCGCAGGAGTGCCTGAAGCTTTCGTGAAGGACATTCCACGACGGATCAAGTTCTGCGTGTTGTTGAAAACATACAGACAGGATTTGAGTGGAAAAGATTCACAGGAGGTGTTTTCTTGGATGTCGCTAAGGCATTCGACAAAATTTGGCATAATGGGTTACTCCACAAACTCATAACGGCCGGCTTTCCTACAGGCATTGTTAAACTGGTAAGATCCTATCTAACGAGACGATTTTTCAGTGTGAAGATAGGGAGCACAAGATCTTCAAGACGCAGTATCACCGCGGGCGTTCCCCAAGGTTCTCTGTTGTCCCCGTTCCTGTTCTCCATTTACACGGCGGACATGCCGCCGATGGAAGATGAGCCAGCGACTACGATGGCCCTCTACGCCGACGACACCGCCGTTCTCGTTCGCCACAAAAGTGCTGAACATGTCACCCGTCGCCTCCAACAGGCGATGGACCGCCTGGAGGATTGATTCCGAGATTGGAGAATTGACGTCAACGCTACGAAGAGCGTTGCATGCCTTTTCTCCAAGGATCGGATATTTTCTCCGGTTTGGGCGGTTTCTATCTTCGGGGTCCCGATCCCGTGTCAAAACCAAGCCAAATATCTAGGAATAATCCTAGATAGACGGTTGACGTTCCGCGCGCACCTCCAAAGTGCGCGTGTAAAAGCTTTGGGTGCCATATCCAGTTTGTACCCGTTGGTAAATCGACGTAGTCGATTATCGATTGGGAACAAATTGCTTATGTACAGGATGATAATCAGACCAATTATGACTTATGGTTATGCTTTTTGTGGACAGGCACCTAAGTCGTACTTGGCCCATTTAAGCAGGGTGCACAATAACTACTTAAGGATGGCATCTGATGCCCCTTGGTACGTTAGGAACACTCAGCTTCATCGAGAGGCTGAACTGGAGACACTCGGGGACTTCCTGAGGAAAAACACGAGGCGAGCTTTTGACCGAGCTATGACCCATAGAAACCAGCTCGTTCGGAGTGCCGTAGACTACGACGAGCGAATATCCCGATATAAACGACCTCGTTTGGGAGCTTTGTGACTTTCGTTATGACTTTTCACGTAAGTGAATTGGCTTTTGTATTTTACTAATGAGATTTTTTTACAGAGATGATTACTGAGGCAATGGCCTTGGCCGGTCTCATAATAAGGATGGATGCAATGCAATGAGTGCCTGAAGGGCCAGGCCTCACTTGCGATTCAATTAAGAAGTGAGGAAATCCTAGTCGGGCGGTCATGCGGGCCTTGTGGTACATGCCCCAAGTGCGGTGTTGGTCCACTTTGTCTCATCAGGCCCGCATGTGGCCAAGGTGGGGATCGCCACGATAACAATTTGTTAGAGGTTTCTTCTATAAAAAATTGCATTTATAACAAATTTGATATTCAGATATTACTTATGTCTTATTATAACTTTAGCCCATTTTGAACAATTAATGAACTTGGAATGTCTAATGTTCTGTAATGGAGTTGAAAGAAGTTGAATTAGAAATTTACAAGACGGTAACCAACTCATCCATACACAAATGGTCAGTTGGTCCTCTTCTTTGCTTTTATACTTTCTCTGATTAACATTAATGGTTAACGTGTACCACTCTTATTTTAGAGCTGGTGAATTTTAGAAATGTCATATTTTTATAATCCATACTGTTTATTTTGATTCCAAATTGACTTCGAATTGTAAATAAAATATATTTTCATTCTATCTATTGTTTTCACTTGCTTCTTATTGAGGATCGTGCGCAAGTTTGTAAGTGTTTATTGACGAGTCATAAGTAGTGATGGTCAATACTGCGATTTCTCTGTCACCGTTCCAACTCGTGACAGTTCCACCTGTGTCACGGCGACAAATACTGGTGATTTTTTGTCACAGCTTTTGGTTTCTATTGGAAAATATATCGCATATTTTTTATTATTATCATTATTATATATAATTCATTTGGTTCAAATCAATTCAGTGAAGTTAAGCATTCTTTCTTATAAAGCGAATACCGTTCCAATATAATATGGAACATGAAAGGATGATATGGAAGAATGATAGTTCAAATGACTTTGAAGAAAAGAACCTATGCTGTAACGGCGACGAACGAAGCAACGAAAGATCTCCTCGTAGTTTTCCGAACAGCGATTTAAAGCCGACTACTGTACAGAAGTAGTGGCTCTCAAAATCACTGGTTTGACAATCGGAACGCAATCGATCATCGGCGACTTGTTCCGAGTAGTATAATACGCCTGAGTCTCGTCACCGTGACAAAAAAGCACGGCGACTTTTATAAATTTGGAACTGTTCCAACCCGTGACAAGATCGTATCAGTGACAAAGTCACCGACTGTGACATCACAACCCATCCCTAGTCATAAGTGATCGAACAATTCATGGAACATGAAATAGAATGCTAAAATCGATTGTGAAATGTGTCATCAAAAATTCACAAGTTGTCTTTAGAATGTTGTTGAAACAGATGTGAGTACCTGCTCTTGGACCTTTTTTCCGTTTATAAATTTCGGAGAAGTGATCTGTGATTTTACGTTTCATTGTGATGATGTTTATTGCCCACACAGTACCGAAGCTGGTGGACCATTTCCAAAGCAGTCGCGTTTTGAAGAAGTTCGTGTTTCACCTAAGTTTGTATATTATATATAATTATTATTCAGTTCGTGATTATACATAAAATGGAGAGTTAGGAGTATCGATTGGTAGCCTTGCCCAAGGACGGAAATACAAGAGAAATAATTCCAACAAGATAGGTCTATTACGATATAGATGAAAAAAAGGTGCTATTTTTTGCGACCATCGTGTAACAAAGAAAATTGCGAATTCCTGAAAAATATCGTCGCATAAAGGTTAGAGCTCTTAAGTGATTGGCCAAGATATAACCTAAATTAGAGGAAGATATAGTGTGTGTAATTTTTTTTTTTACTCGGAAATTTTTTGTTTTTATTATTACTAATTCTGAAAATTTCAATTCTTGTAGAATTTGAATACTATTTATCTCACATCTCGGTTTTTATCAGCCAATGTATCCACTTGTTTTTGACAGGAATCTAGTTCCACTTTTTCTATTGTTTAAATTGGCTAAATATTCCTTATTAATCATTTCTATCAATTCAAAAAATTGTATGACAGATTACCCTATCGATACAGAATAACTAAATGCGATCTGCCTCATTGGAACCCCATCAGGGCCCCACGAGAACAGCTAGTCAGGAGCAAATGTAATGCCCCACTTTGTGCGTTACACGCCCGATGTGGGCCTGATTCGGCTGTCCCGTGAGGACCTCATTTGAAATGTGGCGTCCCCGATGCGCGCCTGAGGAGGGTCCCAGTTCAATTTCTAGCCGGGAAACTCGTCGCTGCCAATACGTAAGTTCAGCTCCTTATTGGTGCTCAATTGCCATTATCGTTTCTTCAGCACCTTATACTAGGTCTAAAGCCAGACACACCTTCATTCGCTATTGGTGGGGACTATCTACTAAGTTGATTGTTACACCAAGGAACTCTTAGAACAACCTGAACCAGAAACGACAGAGACCACAGTTCGTAGCCTTTCACGGATAATTGGCGTCTGCAAAGAAAAACGAATTGAGATTACGTATTTAACCACTGGCGATTTTATGTGGATTCTTAAAGTTACCTTTGCGAATTGTTTCGCAAATCTACCTTACCAATTTATTGTGCGAAACTTAGTTTCATATTTTATTTGTCATATTTTTATTGTTTCGGATTCACCTCATTATCACTCTTTTAACTTTACAATACGAATTAGTTTTGAATGATTGGGATGATTTTACTACTACTACTACTACTACTACTACTACTATTACTACTACTACTAACTTCGTACGAATTGACGTTCATTTACATTGCGATCAGAGGCTGACTAAGCGAGTAGAGTTAACTTGATTAATCTTTTATCGCTGTAGTTGAGTTTGTCGATATCCATTGCTTTCATTAAACCACAGGTTGAGATTTCTCTTGTTAAAAGCTTCAATGTTCAATCGGGTTTGCTTGCGATCTTCCACTATAAAAAAGAATCCCATTCCTGAAGTTACGATCGCTCTAAAATCTCGACGGGTGGCGCACAAATTTTCAACTGTCTCAAGCCTTTCTCAGCCGGCCATACCTCAGAAACATAAGTACCTCCCGTTTTGTTTTTACCCTTTCAGTGTTTTTGATCACCCTTGAAATTATCTAAATGGAATTTTTTTCCAAATTTATCAACTCCAGAATGAATCTAGTAAATGTCTTCTATCGACGGTAGAAAATTTTCTGAGAAACTGTATAATTTGATTTTTTGAGACTCTCCAGGAGTATCCACATGTTTAAAGTTGCACTCCCACATTTTCTCATAATCAAAAAAAATTGATTGTGAAACAGGATACACGCATCCCACAGGATTTATTTATTTATTTAGTTCTTCATATATTTTATTATGTTACACCATTTTTTGTTCTATTGAGTTAATTAATTAATATTTTGGTTATAATAGAATAATGGGAATAGTTTAAAACTAATTTTTTGTGAGAAGGAACTTATAAATTTTTTACGCATATTGAAGTTAATAGTTATAGGACCAGGTCTTGGCAGTATGCAGAAGGGGCTACTGATAATGATCTCAAAGATTACAACAGATTGCCTCATCCTTTTTGAACAATAAATTCGGTTGTTCTGCTCAAAAAGAGAATTGAGAATATGGTTATTTCCGTATTTCTCTATGTATACCTCAAAAAATATTTTAGATGTATTCCAATTGATATATTTCATTCTAGAAAAGCTTTATTTGTCTAAAAATTAAAGAACACGACAAGATATGTTGTCTGACTCCTTTTCGAAGCCGTAAAACACGTCGCGTTTTGAACAACTCTCCCCGTGAAACTTAGAACCATTTGCCAAGTAATTTACGTCCTTGTTTTCGAAACGTACCCATGTGGTAAACTTTTTAGTGTTCCGCATAATTTTGTAACGGAAATTTATACTCATTACGGTGCGCGGATGAATTTATCGCGCAATAAAAATTCGTTGAAATTTATTCGATTTGTCAAATGAACGAAATCCCCATAAAATAGGGTGCTTTATGACATCCGCAATGAAATTCGAACACTAACTTGTCAGTGAAGGATTGTCGTTCGTTTGTCGAGATGCACTCTTGGCATCAATCCAAAATCTGGAAAAAAATTGATTTGGATTTTGGAATTCAGTTTTAGCAACCTGAAATATTTGGAATTGATATTTCAGATATTTTTAGTATGCTGCGGTGTCTAAAGATAAAATCGATATTTTAATTTCACTCAACTGCGCTGACGCTGAATGAATAATATGGCAATCCAGGGGAATGATTTATTTCTTCAAATTTTGGAGAGCTCTGAAATTCAGAAACATTTTTTCTTCCTTTTTGTCGATCAAACCCGCTTGGAAATTCAAAATAACCGTCGAATTTGCAGCGGTGCTGAAAACAGTCACCTATAGGTGATGAATTCGGAAAAGAATACAATTCTTTTCCGAATTCACTATAATGGCATAACCTCTTTGAACTGTCACTACAAGTCTATGATATTTTCAAAAGCTTTTAAAAGTTTCTTTAAAAAACACTGTTAAATAGTGCCTCTTCCACATCTTTCATACCTGGACACGTGTACACAATGCCTGGACGGAAAAAATATATATGTACTACCGTATCTTCCTTTTCTGACTTTTCGCTTCTTCTTCCAATAGGACTCTCTTTCATTTCATTAACTAGTTGAATTCCAATACGTTTGGCAAGTTCTGTCACAATTGCGTTTTGTTTCCTAAGTGAATTGGGTAGTGCTCTCACTGTTTTCAAAACAACTTTCTGAAGAGTTTGCTTGCATCTATAAGGTTTCAGTTGTCTATAAGGTGATGTGGCGGCAACTGGTTTTTTGCCTTTGCCCTTTGAAGTCTTTTGCTGTTTCTTTCTTTCAGCCGCTGAGCAGCTTTGTCTTTCTCAGACATGAGTTCTTTTTTGTCTTTTCGAAGTTCAGCTTCACGATTTCTTCCTTTTACCAAAAACTCTTCTGGATTTGCAGCCTTCTGTTTTGCACTAGATTTTTTCATGCAAGACGAACTTGTAGAATGAGTATGATTCGTAATTGGCTCTGACGAGTGTAAAGATAATAGATTCAGGCTAAGGACGGTTTAAGACAATCGACTAAATTGAGAAACTTCATTTGTCTTTCCAATTCATGCGGATCAAAATTATATACCTAGACTAAATAAATTTAAGATTAAAGATAATTTTTTTCTTAGTACATTCAGCCGAAAAAAGATATATTTGTAATTTAACATTAATTAACATTGTTATCAACAAATCCGCATTATATGAAACATGTAATAAATTCAACAGAGATAACTTATTCTTTAATATGTTAATTGACAATTAATATTTATTATAAAACTAAACCATCTATAATTTGTTAAAGTGTTCCGTTCTCCACATTGACATGTTGAATACACATAAAACCTACCTTAGATTCACTTCGGTCACACACTCTTCGAAGTTGGAGGGAAGACTTGAAGAGAAAATGAAGGTAAACCAGCTGAAAAAATGCTGCCAACCAGAAATTATATAATTTTGTTTTTATTCTATATATGATGACTGAACATCTGAAATATAAATATTTTCCCTTGTTCCCTTGTGACAGGAAAAAACCTGTTTTGTCAACTTGATTATTGTTCCGGAAATAACTCACGAACGACGCAATAACGAACCACGGATTTGATTGTTTAAATTGTTCCGAAAGTAATACAGAACGACTTTATTATTTTTCCGTCCGCTGAATTAATCTATCACACGTCAAAACTGTCAATATCGAATCTTCCCCTCCTCTCTAGTCATTAGGCGACATCTAGAAAAGTATCTTCTCGAAACATCTCGAATTCCGTGGTGGCGACATCTATCCGGTATAGAATTCATAACATTGCCCCCCTCTCAAATACTGCACGTCCCGGGCAGCGCAATTCTCAAGAAGTTAGGCAACTTAGGCACTACCAAAGTAGGGCGCCAAACGATCGTAGTGCACTACTTTTGGTTTACTTGATGGAGTTTGTTGAATCCTAACCACGACGTCGTTAATCTGTTTTACCACAGTTCCTCTAGTTCGAATCTTGGGTCCTTTGCGAGAGGCACAAGCATCACAGGATTTGCACCACTTCTCCACGTCGGCCTTCGACTTGTCCCAGGAGAATCGCTCTCGAACCTTATGGAGAGTCTTCATGATTCCAAAATGACCGCCAGTTGGACTGCTATGAAGCTCTTGCAGGACACTGGAGACTCTAGATCGTGGCAATACCATCTGCCATCTGAAGTCTTTTCCATCGTTGTTTTCCCATTTTCGGAAAAGCACTCCATTTCTGAGATGTAAGGAGTCCCACATAGCCCAATATCTCTTTACCGCAGGGCTATGGTGTGCCACATCTTTCCACGTTGGCTTTTCGGTGAGAGAGTTCATGAAGTCTAAAATCGGTTTCAGGTCCTTGTCTTTCATTTGACTTTTGCGAAGGTTTTCGTCACTCCAAGGGTCATCGTCTAAAGTTGCTGGCACCGAAGTTTCTTGTCGGATGGCAGAAACAGTGTTTCCGAATTTCTCTTCCGCCTTGGCACAGTGTTTGCACTCTTCAAGACAAGGTCTTCTGGAAAGTGCGTCCGCATTTCCATGTGATATTCCTTTACGGTGTAGAATGTTCATGTCGTATTCCTGTAGACGTTGGATCCACCTGGCTATTTGTCCCTCCGGATTTTTGAAATTCAGTAACCTGGCCAATGACGCGTGATCAGTCCTCAGAAGAAACTTCCGGCCATACAGATAGTGATGGAAATGTTCAACGGACTTCACTATAGCCGGTAACTCTTTCCGGGTGACGCAATAGTTCCGCTCAGCCTTCGACAGGCTTTTGCTGAAATATGCGATGACCCGTTCTTCACCGTCGATCTCTTGTGACAGCACGGCCCCAATTCCTTTGTTACTTGCGTCCGTGTCTACGATAAGGTTCTCCTCGACGTCCGGATATGCTAGTATTGGTGCAGATACCAAAGCAGCCTTCAACTGGTCGAACGCGTTGTCACAGTCAGTGGTCCACAGAAACTCTTGTTTCTCCTCGGTCAGTCTATGGAGTGGCCTTGCCATCTTGGAGAAGTTCTTCACGAATCAGCGATAGTAGGTACAGAGTCCCAGAAAACTTTTAAGTTGGTGTACGTCTTTTGGGCGAGGCCAGCTCTGTACAGCATGCGTCTTATCAGGATCAGTGCTTATACCTATGGAAGATATGACATGTCCGAGGTAATTCACCTTCTGGCGGAAGAGCTTGCACTTGGCCGGGCTCAGTTTTAAATGAGCCTCCCGCAGTCTTGTCAACACTTTCTTGATGTTCGACACATGTTCCGTGAAGTTTTTCCCGATGATGATGATGTCATCTAAATAGACGAGACAGGCCTCGTAGGACAGTCCCTTCAGAACAGTCTCCATTAACCGTTCAAACGTGGCAGGCGCGTTGCACAGGCCGAATGGCATCACCTTGAACTGCCACAACCCTTGTCCAGTCGTGAAAGCAGTCTTCTCACGGTCGTCTTGGTGGATCCCGACCTGCCAGTATTCGCTCTTTAGATCCAGAGTCGAGAACCATTTGTTCCCAGACAAGGTGTTAAGGGTGTCGTCAATTCTGGGAAGAGGGTAACTGTCCTTCTTTGTTACGTCATTCAGCTTTCTGTAATCTACACAGAATCTGGTAGAACCGTCCTTCTTGCGAACCAACACGATAGGGGAAGCCCAGGGACTTGATGAAGGCTCAATAACATCTTTCTGTTCCATCTCCTTCAACAGCTTACCAACTTCATCTTGCTTCGCGATGGGCAGTCTTCGAGGATGTAGCTTGATTGGTGCGTGAGTTCCTGTATCAATCCGGTGTTGCGACAGTTTTGTTCGCCCCACATCTTTCGACGAAGAGGAGAAGACATCTTGGAATTCCTGTACTGAGCTCCGGACAACCGCTTTTTGTCTTTTATCTAGCTGAATATCTCCAATCAGCTGATCCATCAGATCATCCACTGGTATTGTCGAAGCTTCATCAGCCCGTTGTTCAATGCTTGTTACGGGAGAGCACGTAGCAATCTCTTGTCCTTTCCGAATAATTCTCGGCCCATTACTGATGTTTGCTACTCTGACGGGCACAATATTTCTGGAGACGTCCACCAGCGCTGCCCCCACAAGCACTCCTTTTGGGAATTTCTCAGATTCTGCAAAATCGGTTATCCCTAATTTTAAATTCTGTCCATCTTCAAGAATACCTTCCGTCACAAATTCTGTTCGCGCAGGCACAACGACATCTTCTAGATCCAGGATCCGGCACAGGTGGCAATCTTCTGCATCCAGTCCGAATAAAGGCACTTCTTCTCCTGCAGCTTGGAGCTCACCTTTCTTCAAGTTAATGGTGATGTCATAATTTCTTAGAAAGTCGAGTCCTAAGATGCAGTCCTAAGTGCAGCAACGTGCACTTTATGAGGATAGTTCTTAAACCCGAATGAGATGTTAACTTCGATTTTTCCGTGCACGGTGATTTTGTCGCCCTTAACAGTCTGCAGGGAAACCGAAGGCGCCTTGTAGAGATGCCGTTTTTCCAGACGCCTGGCAACATCTGGCCGGATGATCGTGGCGTTGGCTCCTGTATCGACGATGAAACGGCAAGGAACTCCGTCAATTTCTCCTTCGACGAACAGCCCTATATCTCCTCCCTGCAGTGAAGAAATCTGGAAAACACGGAAAGGGGCATCCCCTGCACGCGGTAACCTCCGCCCCTCGAGATTACCGCATTTCAGTTTAACTGCGACTCTTCGGCAGAGGCTCCATCCCGTTTGGGACAGTTTCTCTTCAGGTGCCCTTCTTTCCCGCATGTCCAGCAGTTCAATCTTGCATCTCTAGTTTTCCATCTGGGCGAATCTTGCCACTTCACGAGCCTTTCCAATTCCAGTACTCTTTTCTCCAGGTAGTCTGTTGGATTCGGGACACTTACTGCACGAATAGGACGCGATCTTCTCTGGAGGATAAGTTGACGGCCTCGATCTTCATGGCGTACACCATAGCGCTCTTGATATCTTTACAGTCCGAGAGCTTAACTTTGTCCTGGATGTCAGTGTCTCAGATCGCCTCGACAAAGTATTCAAACGGACGATAGTCTCTATCATCGGCTTGACTGTCCGAATAGACCATCAGGCAGAGCCGCTCAATCTCTGACGCCAGCTCCTGGAGAGATTCTCCTGTTTTCTGCCTTCTGGTCTTCAGCTGAGCCCGCGTGTAGTCTTTCATGTGTTGATGACCAAATCTCAGCTCCAGCGCGGTCGTTAGTGTGACCAAATCTGCCCTCCTGTCTTCAGGCACCTTTAACAGAACATCCGCTGCATCGCCACGAAGAGACGCCGCGAGATGGTAGACCTTGGCAACGTCATTCCACCCGTTTGCCACAGCAACCATGTCGAATTGCGTCTTGTAAACACTCCACGAACTCTTCCCATCGAAAATCGACGTGTTGACACTAGGAATCGCAGTAGCTGCATGAAGGACAGACGTGCTGACAGGTCCTGGCACCATAGAAGCAATGATGGATTCCGGCCCCACGCTCGGAGAGAAAACGGCACTTTTCTTCTGTGTTTCTTCCTTTACGACGTCCCCGCCTTCCAGCTTCTGGATCCGCTCCTCCAATCCTCGTATGGCGGTTGCAGTGTAGTCCTCAACCTCGGAAACTTTAGTTGACACCTTAGCTATCTCAATCGATGTAAAGTCCTTCATCTCGGCGACAGCGGCGTCCATCGAAGTCTTGACTCTAACGACTGCAGCATTCGTCTCAGCAATGGCAGCATTTGTCGACTCATTCGATGCAGCGATGGCAGTATTCAACGACTGGTTCGATGTAGCAATAGCGTCTAGAATGTTCTTGAGCTGTTCCTCCATCGATCTTGTAATAGGTGGCATTCACAACGATCCCACTTCTGACACCAAATTGTTCCGGAAATAACTCACGAACGACACAATAACGAACCACGGACTTTATTGTTTAAATTGTTCCGAAAGTAATACAGAACGACTTTATTATTTTTCCGTCCGCTGAATTAATGTATCACACGTCAAAACTGTCAATATCGAATCTTCCTCCTCTCTAGTCATTAGGCGACATCTAGAAAGGTATCTTCTCGAAACATCTCGAATTCCGTGGTGGCGACATCTATCCGGTATAGAATTCATAACATTATTAGGTTAGAATTGTTTCAGTATTATAACCATGAGCTTTAAGACCAACATTCTTAAGAATTTGGGGTAAAAGATATTTAAAATTTAAAAAACATTGCCACACTACAAAAGTACCCATTTAGAGTCACGTATGGGACAAAATTATTTTTTTATTAATTTATGTTTTAAACTAATTGATAGAATCTTAGTTAATTTGAACTAATACAACGTACAATAAGACTGTGTTCTTCAAATATAAAATGTAATAATCATAAAAAATGCATGTCGACTTACCTTTTAACTCATATGAAAATACTGTGATTCATGCCCATTTTTGACCAGCTCATCATAATGATCAACTTCAGCGCAACTCAAAACAGGGGAGAAAACAGAAATCTCACAAATTGTTAGTGTTCATAGAAAAAATAATACATGAGCTACACAAAAAAATATTTTGAAGCGAATAAAGAATGTTTATTTTCTACTTGGACTTCCTTAATTTTGTGAAATGATCCTTACTCGATAATCGGCAATAACAGGATTTCTAAAAATGAGTACTTGAATTATGAATACTCGACTTAAACAAGTTACAGCAGTTATGATAAATTTTCCCCGTATTTGTAATGTAATTTATAATAGCTATAAATAGTAACTTACAAACTATAGGCGATATCATGATCACGGTTGAAATACTGCTTCATATTGAGTACCAATTTGTAATAAAACTGTCGTTTAAAGTAAGGTGACAACATATATCGACTGTTTGTTAGTTGAAGTTTGTTCTCACATGTCTTTCATTATTGGGTACTCTTCGATCTAGAGATACTAGTCAAACGTTACTGAAAAAAAAAGGTTTTTTATCAATCGCGACGATAAATTTTTTAACCTCACACCTACATCTCCGTATTTCAGGACGTAACGATTCAGATACATATCACACTTCATTTTGTAATTTTGGTTACTTACCATGAATCAATTTTTGCGGGGACAAAACTGTTACAAAAGTTGACGATTTTATTGAGTTAAATCAATAGAACAAATCAAGATTGTTCCTTTTTGGGAGAAGAGGCCGATTCTCACTGCGGCAGGCACGGGCACGGCACGGTCTCGGCAAACAATTAAAATACAATTTATGTGTTAACAAACAGGGTATCCACATTCAACCGATCATCGTCAGAGTTGTTTTTTTTTTTCTAACAAATAAGATTTTCAGTGACACTTTCGACCGAGCGTCGGGAGGAACCTTTTTTCCCAGATATTCTTCTATATGTTTCATTATTTTAAATGAGCTGTGTAGCACATGTATCTACAAATCTCTGCGGCAAAAAAATATACAACTCTCGACTACTATCGGTTGAAAGTGGATACCCTATTTAATACATAAATCGTATTTTAATTGTTTGCCGTGACCGTGCCGTGCCCGTGGCTGCCGCAGTGAAAATCAGCCTAAAATGTTTGAGTGTTTCAAAAAATTTCAATTTTTATAAGTTTCGTTTATCCATATATTGGATGACAAATTGTCAAAATTGAAGATAATTCAAGGATCGGAAAATGTCAAATCGGCGCCGTGCGATTAGTAGAAAAGCTATTCATTTGGCCATAATTCCGAGAGTAGAAATTTTTTTGTTGACGATCGTGTATTCCATATTGGAAGCCGTTCTGTTCGTAGAGTAAGTTCAGCGGCATGTATTGAGCTGTCAGAGACCGTCAAATAAATTACCCAATATAGGCCTATGCCGAGCCGACTGAGTAGTCGAAACGAGCGAAAAAGTCTCCGTCGAAAGAAATAAGAAATATATCGCAATGTTTAATTTCATTGGCGGTGACGTTCCTATAAATTATAACTTACTTGTTGTAAAGAAGTCGAAACTGTAAGAAGTTGTCTGGTTCAAAGTACCATCTTATTGTGTCCATTAAGACACGGCGTTTGTTTTTCACTTCGCCGAGACCGCATTCCGTATACATTAAATTCCTCGCGAGGTTATAAATTTGCCGGACTAGCCTGCTTTTGGTTATCCGCGCTCTCCTGTGCCATACATTACCGCAAAAACTTATTGGGAAGAACGCGGAATGCATCTCTCCGTGTAGCACCCCAAAAACGCGATTCAAATATTCAACTTTGTTGTCCAACACAGAAAGAAACCTTATTCTTCGTAATGAATAATAGCCACCCCTTGCCGCCCCTTTTTCTTCTTCGGCCCCGAATCCGTGAGCGTATATCACGAAAAGCCGACGTTTCGGAGAGAGAGCGGCCTTTAATCGTTCCCCATCTCGATAGACAAGTTCGAAATTGAATCTGCAACTTCCCGGAGATGGCGAACTTTGCACTACGTGCCTTCGATATTTTTTCATCAGAAATCAAACTTTTCTCGTGGTTTTGACTTCCGGAACGGCCGGATCTCCGAAATAGCTCCGAAAGAAAAAAGCCATTAAATCGGGTCTACACGTTTTCGCTTGTTTTCGCTCAAACTTTTCTCAATTATTCCTCGTCTGCGTGACGTAAAAAATTCGACGAAATACCGCGATTCTCTAAAAAATAAATAATACTTCTTCGAATTACGTACTTCGAAATCCATGGATAACAATTGTCATTAAATCTGAAACTAATCGATTTAAAAAGAAAACTTTCATATAATTTTTAAGGCGGTGTTATTATTTCAGCACATTATTGATTTGAAAGAGAAAAACGCAAATCAACATTCTATTCAAATATTAAAATTTCCAAAATAACTAATGGAAAAGAAAAATTTTTATATCCCAGTTCAACTGTCTAGTTCAATATTGTATATTTATTTTTTAAAAAGGCAACACACTGTATCTTCACGTGAACTATTGCTCAATTGTGTTGTACCATATATTTGACTACAATAAAGGACACGATGAACGGAATAATCGTGCGATAATTCGTTAAACATGTCAATCGCGTTAAATTTAGTCATGGTTCACGTTCAATTCGAATTTATTCTGCATCGTCCTCTCTCTCTGGAGAGAACCAGTTGCTTTATTTCATATTCGTTATTGGTACCTGGGGCTGCGGAGAAATTACGACTACTAGTTTTATGCGAGCATACCTTTCAATTACCGCAATTATGTGTGTTATATTTCAGCGTTCACATTTAATGGTTTACCGATTTTTTCGAAATTAAATTTCAATTCTTAATAATATATGTTTACAGATGAGTTTCTTCGAGTATGTTATTCCGTTTATGTCTTTCAGGAGGATGATTGCACGGCAAGATGCTTACCTGCATATTGATGCTTTGCTAAACAATATTTCATCTTCTTTATGAGATGCAATATAAGAAATTGTTTTGTAGTTGCCTAATTAGCAAAAAGGGTACTTTTCATAGTCTACAATAATTGATTAGTTCCAAGATGAATCCACGTGACGTTAAAAATATTAAATTATAGTTAGGACTGTCGGATGTAGTCGAAGGTCAAATGTTTCATAAATAAAATTGAACTCGGTAGCTTTGCACCATTTCAGTTCTTCGTCGTGAGGAATTCGAACAAGGTTAGTAATACATGACAAATACAGGCCGAAAGCTGTCGTCCCCCGTTCTAACATCCACGGAAATCAGCATATTTGTTGTCGGCTTCGTCTGACAATGACATTTATCATTATAGATATATCGAAACGGCCCCGATATAATTGAGCTGACAGTCGACAACAGGACGAATGCGATTAAGCAACCGCGTTTTCATCTTTCACGTCGCATTACACGACGTAGCTATACAGACTTGTCGGTTTCGCATTCCGCAACGCACGTCAACTCGGTGCCGACGGGGCTTTACGGTCGTACGGTTGAGCCCTTTCCGCACTATCTAATTTTCGAATTGAAAAAACGAGAGCCGACTGTTATAATTCCCTTTGATCTACCGAGCCCCTGTTTTCCAAATAGAATTACCGCGATAATTCCGTTGAGGGGAAACCTTGGCGCACGTAATCCGGGATATATTCCGGGTGTGCCGTTCGGGAGTCTTGGGATCCCGTAGGAATATCTGTTAGATAACGGTAGTCGCCGTGAAGAATGCGCCCACAGAACTCGTGATACGCGCTTGAATGCAATCCCACCAGTCGCGGCAACAACTAGTTAGTTAAGGGACTTCCGTAATTCAACGTAATCTGATTGCCGGTGGCAAATTCGATTATGATAATCGACAGCGGGATTCCTTCAGATCCGCATCACGGGAAGATACACGAAATCCTCCTAAAACGTTGAAAAAAGCATTAACTTAGGCTAACTAACGCACCTTATAAAGCAAGGAGATTGCAGAAGCCTTTAGTTATCATCAATTTGTTGACGAATATATTATAAAGAAGTGGATCTGCCCTAATATGGTTCTGGAAAAAGAAAAAACAATTTACAAGCTTGAATAAAGCAAAAATTACGAATATAGAGCCTAAATAATAATAATATTAATAATAATGATAATGTTTATTGTAATGCCTTTACATAGGTAAAGGCAAGTCTTCCACTTCATCAAATAATATTCATAGCCGACTCTACTATTAAGATATAAGTATAAAGAAGAAACGAATAAACAATTGATTTTTAGTTACTCCCAAAATATGGACGGAATACTCCGATCATCTTTTCAATCAATTCTTAATTTAATACTGGATGAGAATATGTGGACCCAATCAACATTACCAATTAATAAGGGCGGTATGGGATTACGGAAGATATCTGATGTAGTATTGGCTGCTTTTCTTGGATCTGCTGATGGTTGTGAAAAACTCATGTCTATAATTTTCAATTTTTCGGAAAATCGAATTTCAATCTGCCATCAAACGAAAGCTTCAGAAAAATGGGACCAAGTGAATGCATTTATCCCTTCATTGGGGAAAAACTGGGACGAGATTAATCTGCAACAAATTTTCACAAACGAACTAAATGCAGGGACTACAGTAGATAAAGCACGTCTGGTATCTATTGGACATTCAATAGCCAGTGTTTGGCTCTACGCAATTTCTTCAAAGAATATCAGAACCTTGATAGATTACCAAGATTTTAAAGCATCTATAGCTCTACGACTTGGATGTAAGCGCTATCAACGTCATGTATGCTTACGTGGAACATGGTCGATAAACAAGGTTACTAGTGGCTTAGTTGTGAATCCAGTCAAGGTCGTCATTCCTGACACAGCGAATTATTGAAAGTGCTTTCACGTTTTGTAATATTTTGTCGATGTTGGAACCAAACGGTTTATGTAGAGACGATGGAAAACGTCCAGATGGTGCTACTCTAGCTCCTTGGAGCCACGGCCAACATCTCATTTGGGACGTAACGTGCGTGGACACATTCCACCTATCATATATATCTAAAACATTTATTTCCGCTGGGGCTGCGGCAGAATTTGTAGCAAAGAGAAAGCACGAAAAATATATGCAATATTTCCTTTATCAACGGCTCTTGTTAGCAATCCAACGTGGAAATGCTGCTAGTGTCAAAAAAACGTTACCGAATCAGTAGGTTGATATAGAGGAAATTTTTTACTTCAACGAATATTCTTATATGTCTCAAGTGTAGGATGATTCAGTTATAAACTAACTTGTTAATAGAAAATTTTATAATTGGCATCAGTTTTAAAAAATCTACGTATTGCATAAAATTTGAATGAAAAATAACTACAAGAAAAATAAATAGTATTTCTTATATTCATATATATGACAAGTAATCTAAAAAATAACCAAATCAAAACGAAAGCATTTAAATTGTGAACCATTCGAAAGAGAAACAAATATTTCAAAATTTCTACCTTTCTTCATGTGATTAGTTAGTTTGTTCCTAAAGGCACAGCAGGGAAAACCCGCGTTAAACAATGAGAATCAATGAAATCTTGCATTATTTCTTTTAAAGTAGTCGCACGCTGCAGACTTTTCGCTGCGTTGAGTACGTGCACCCAAATTAAAATATTTTCCCAGATTATGCGTCTCCCAACAAAAATTTCAATTTGTTGGCAACAAAAATAAATCGATCTCGTGAATTATACCGCTACCACATATTGATTTTTGACAATGGTGTGCGCTGGAGAAGTGAGAGGATTGGATGTCGATTATGTTCTTCAACGAAAACGAAATCTATTCCTTACACAAGAAGGTCACTTTTAATTTAATTTAATACATAGCGTTAGCTTAACTGAAAAGGAAATTCTCATTTGAAATTGCCAGAAATTGAACCTTTCTCAAGCGTACATCGTATAAGTATGAAAAATGGAATATGTGGTAACTGAACACTTTACGATCTCTTCAAATTGAGATCTTTTATGAACCGAAGCCCACTCTACATTCACTTTGCTTTTTAATCTTGAACTTCGGGGACGTTCAATTTGGAGAATATGATCACGAGATAATGACAATTATTGATAATTGCAAGGATTTCTTGCGAAATATAGAGACCAATTCTGTTATTAAAAAGGTGTTTTATTGTGTATAAAACTGGTCGAATACCCAAGAGTTAAATATATAACAAGAACCCACCGAAAAACGATATATGAATATTAGAAATCGATGTTCCTTTAGAATAATTTTTGGTGCAAAAAATTCTCTCTTATCACTCTTTATGGAGAAGTTAATGTTAATGAAAAATCAATGTTTCATAAACAAGTTTTGAGGTTAAAGAGTTTGGAGTCATATACTCGTATATCTAAAGATGATTGTTCTGTACAGAACAAATTCATCAAAGAAAAGTTTATTCGAAATCCAACATTTCGAACGGTCACTGAACAAGACATCGCGCAAGCGTGACGTCACCACCAACGAAATGTCAAAATCAGTTTCCAAACAAACATTTAATTGCATTGAAAATCCCATAAGCGATTTTTTGAAAGCGTATATTTCGAAGATTGAGATTCCTATCACTTTCAAAGTTCTTTGATGGTAAGCCCCAGTGTTTTATCTTTCAATTGGTGTATATATGTAGAAATAATGTCATCTACAAGTTGCGGAAGCCGTTATTGAATAATGGATTTTGAGGTTATATAGTTTCTTTCTCATAATAATTAACTTTCTCTCTGTTAATAAAATACTAATATACTTGTTTTCAGATAAGTATGGCTCGTGTAATAAAGTTTAGTGCTATAGTAGCCTTTTTCACAGCAGCTGGTGAGAAAAAATTGATCAGCAGAGGTGAGAACACTGTTGAATCCAGACATGTAACAACATTTATATTTGATGTACATACTCGTGCCATAACGGCAAAAATATTTTGCTTCCATGAAAACAAAGTTTATGATGTCGAGATAAGTTTATTTCATGTATAATATGAATGTATTATTTCATCAATTATTTCTACTAAAATGAATTGGATTTCCATATTATTCGAAACTTATTCCCTTTAAGTCCATTAGCTGCAGGTAAAGGATGCACTCAAACGTGTACTGGAAGCAATAAACATTTTACAACGTTATGAAAATAAAACAACCCAGCAACCTAATCTACCTTAGATTTGGGGAATACCCAAATTATTACTTTGGAATGTGTTACTTCAATTCAAGTTCATCATCTTAACAACTGTTTTTAAATTGTCATTCCTCAAGTTACTCCTATAAAAACTTATTTAGGCATTAAAATTTAGCAAGTACTTCAGAAACATATTTATGTAAAGATGTTCTTTCAAAAATCATTAAACCAATTTTAAATATAGTACGGCACTTCCTAGGTGCTACATCGCTATCAACCTCATACACATACTGGTTCGTCTTTGCTTAAATCATTCTTGAGCGTACAAAAATACAGATATTTATCTACGAAACTCATATAACCTAAAAAAAAAACAGAAATTTTAAAATACAACCAATTTGGTAACCACAAATGGCTATATAAGTACACCAAACGAAAGCTGAGCACTTCTGCATTACCATACCAGCATTTTTACTTCAATAAATGTGACTCATTTGAAAATAAGGGCCTTTGAA
>JAIFOV010000268.1:0-27004 GCA_020654155.1 Novius pumilus
ATAAAGTGTGAGGATTAAAAAATATTTTTAATTCGTGGATAATTAATTCGTGGATTTTCATTTATTCAATAAATTTTATTAAAAATTTAATTTATTAACAAAAAATACGGTTTCCTGCCTATAAAGTGTGAGGATTTAAGAATATTTTTAATTCGTGGATTCTTTTATTTATTTAATAAATTTATTAAAAATTTAATTTATTAACAAAAAATACGGTTTCCTGCCTATAAAGTGTGAGGATTTAAAAATATTTTTAATTCGTGGATAATTAATTCGTGAATTTTTATTTATTTAATAAATTTATTAAAAATTTAATTTATCAACAAAAAATACGGTTTCCTGCCTATAAAGTGTGAGGATTTGAAAATATTTTTAATTCGTGGATAAATAATTCGTGGATAATTAATTCGTGGATTTTTATTTATTTAATGAATTTATCAAAAATTTAATTTATTAACAGAAAAATACGGTTTCTTTCCTATAAAGTGTGAGGATTTAAAAATAATTCGTGGATAGTTAATTCGTGGATAATTAATTCGTGGATTTTCATTTATTTAATAAATTTATTGAAAATTTAATTTATTAACAAAAAGTACGGTTTCCTGCCTATAAAGTGTGAGGATTTAATAATATTCGTTTTAATTCGTGGATAATTAATTCGTGGATTTTCATTTATTTAATAAACTTATTAAAAATTTAATTTATTAACAAAAAAATACGATTTCCTGCCTATAAAGTGTGAGGATTTAAAAATATTTTTGATTCGTGGATAATTAATTCGTGGATTTTTATTCCTTTAATAAATTGATTAAAAATTTAATTTATAAACAAGAAAATACGGTTTCCTTTCTATAAAGTGTGAGGATTCAAGAATATTTTGATTTCGTGGATAATCAATTCGTGGATAATTATTTCGTGGATTTTTATTCATTTAATAAATTTATTACAAATTTAATTCATTAACAAGAAAATGCGGTTTCCTGCCTATAAAGTGTGAGGATTCAAAAATATTTTCAATTCGTGGATAATTAATTCGTGGATTTTCATTTATTTAATAAACTTATTAAAAATTGAATTTAGTAACAAAAAAATACGGTTTCCTGCCTATAAAGTGTGGGGATTTAAAAATATTTGTAATTCGTGGATAATTGATTCGTGGATTTTCATTTATTTAATGAATTTATCAAAAATTTAATTTATTAACGAAAAATACGGTTTCCTGCCTATAGTGTGATGATTTAATAATATTTTTAATTCGTGGATAATTAATTCGTGGATTTTTATTTATTTAATAAATTCATTAAAAATTTAATTTATTAACGAAAAATACGGTTTCCTGCCTATAAAGTGTGAGGATTTAAAAATAATTTCAATTCGTGGATAATTAATTCGTGGATTTTCATTTATTTAATAAATTTATTGAAAATTTAATTCATTAACAAAAAAATACGGTTTCCTGCCTATAAAGTGTGGGGATTTAAAAATAATTTCAATTCGTTGATAATTAATTCGTGGATAATTAATTCGTGGATTTTTATTTATTTAATAAATTTATTAAAAATTTAATTTATTAACAAAAAAATACGGTTTCCTGCCTATAAAGTGTGAGGATTTAAAAATATTTTTAATTCGTGGATAAATAATTCGTGGATAATCAATTCGTGGATTTTTATTTATTTAATGAATTTATCAAAAATTTAATTTATTAACAGAAAAATACTGTTTCTTTCCTATAAAGTGTGAGGATTTAAAAATAATTTCAATTCGTGGATAATTAATTCGTGGATTTTCATTTATTTAATAAATTTATTGAAAATTTAATTCATTAACAAAAAAATACGGTTTCCTGCCTATAAAGTGTGGGGATTTGAAAATATTTTCAATTCGTGGATAATTAATTCGTGGATTTTCATTTATTTAATGAATTCATTGAAAATTTAATTTACTAACAAAAGAATACGGTTTCCTGCCTATAGAGTGTGGGGATTCAAAAATATTTTCAATTCGTGTATAATTAATTCGTGGATTTTTAATACGTGGATTTTTATATATTTGATGAATTTATTAAAAATTTAATTTATTAACAAAAAATACGGTTTCCTGCCTATGAAGTGTGGGGATTTGAAAATATTTTTAATTCGTGGATAATTAGTTCGTGGATTTTTATTCCTTTAATAAATTGATTAAAAATTTAATTTATAAACAAGAAAATACGGTTTCCTTTCTATAAAGTGTGAGGATTCAAGAATATTTTGATTTCGTGGATAATCAATTCGTGGATAATTATTTCGTGGATTTTTATTCATTTAATAAATTTATTACAAATTTAATTCATTAACAAGAACATGCGGTTTCCTGCCTATAAAGTGTGAGGATTCAAAAATATTTTCAATTCGTGGATAATTAATTCGTGGATTTTCATTTATTTAATAAACTTATTAAAAATTGAATTTAGTAACAAAAAAATACGGTTTCCTGCCAATAAAGTGTGGGGATTTAAAAATATTTGTAATTCGTGGATAATTAATTCGTGGAATTTTATTTATTTATTAAATTTATCAAAAATTTAATTTATTAACAAAAGAATACGGTTTCCTGCCTATGAAGTGTGGGGATTCAAAAAAATTTTTAATTCGTGGATAGTTAATTCGTGGATAATTAATTCGTGGATTTTCATTTATTTAATGAATTTATCAAAAATTTAATTTATTAACGAAAAATACGGTTCCCTGCCTATAGTTTGATGATTTAATAATATTTTTAATTCGTGGATAATTAATTCGTGGATTTTTATTTATTTAATAAATTCATTAAAAATTTAATTTATTAACAAAAAAATACGATTTCCTGCCTATAAAGTGTGAGGATTAAAAAATATTTTTGATTCGTGGATAATTAATTCGTGGATTTTCATTTAATCAATAAATTTTATTGGGAATTTAATTTATTAACAAAAAAATACGCTTTCCTGCCTATAAAATGTGGGGATTTAAGAATATTTTTAATTCGTGGACTTTTATTTATTTAATAAATTTATTAAAAATTTAATTTATTAACAAAAAAATACGGTTTCCTGCCTATAAAGTGTGAGGATTTAAAAATATTCTTAATTCGTGAATTTTTATTTGTTCAATAAATTCATTAAAAATTTAATTTATCAACAAAAAAATACGGTTTCCTGCCCATAAAGTGTGAGGATTTGAAAATATTTTTAATTCGTGGATAAATAATTCGTGGATAATTAATTCGTGGATTTTTATTTATTTAATGAATTTATCAAAAATTTAATTTATTAACAGAAAAATACTGTTTCTTTCCTATAAAGTGTGAGGATTTAAAAATAATTCCAATTCGTGGATAATTAATTCGTGGATTTTCATTTATTCAATAAATTTATTGAAAATTTAATTCATTAACAAAAAAGTACGGTTTCCTGCCTATAAAGTGTGAGGATATTAAAATAATTTCAATTCGTGGATAATTAATTCGTGGATAATTAATTCGTGGATTTTCATTTATTTAATAAACTTATTAAAAATTGAATTTATTAACAAAAAAATACGGTTTCCTGCCTATAAAGTGTGGGGATTTAAAAATATTTTTAATTCGTGGATAATTAATTCGTGGATTTTTATTTATTTATTAAATTTATCGAAAATTTAATTTATGAACAAAAAAATACGGTTTCCTGCCTATAAAGTGTGGGGATTTAAAAATATTTTCAATTCGTGTATAATTAATCCGTGGATTTTTAATTCGTGGATTTTTATTTATTTGATGAATTTATTAAAAATTCAATTTATTAACAAAAGAATACGGTTTCCTGCCTATGAAGTGTGGGGATTCAAAAATATTTTTAATTCGTGGATAGTTAATTCGTGGATAATTAATTCGTGGATTTTCATTTATTTAATGAATTTATCAAAAATTTTATTTATTAACGAAAAATACGGTTTCCTGCCTATAGTGTGATGATTTAATAATATTTTTAATTCGTGGATAATTAATTCGTGGATTTTTATTTATTTAATAAATTCATTAAAAATTTAATTTATTAACAAAAAAATACGATTTCCTGCCTATAAAGTGTGAGGATTTAAAAATATTTTTGATTCGTGGATAATTAATTCGTGGATTTTTATTCCTTTAATAAATTGATTAAAAATTTAATTTATAAACAAGAAAATACGGTTTCCTTTCTATAAAGTGTGAGGATTCAAGAATATTTTGATTTCGTGGATAATCAATTCGTGGATAATTATTTCGTGGATTTTTATTCATTTAATAAATTTATTACAAATTTAATTCATTAACAAGAAAATGCGGTTTCCTGCCTATAAAGTGTGAGGATTCAAAAATATTTTCAATTCGTGGATAATTAATTCGTGGATTTTCATTTATTTAATAAACTTATTAAAAATTGAATTTAGTAACAAAAAAATACGGTTTCCTGCCTATAAAGTGTGGGGATTTAAAAATATTTGTAATTCGTGGATAATTGATTCGTGGATTTTCATTTATTCAATAAATTTATTAAAAATTTAATTTATTTTTAATTCGTGGATAATTTTTTCGTGGATTTTTAATTCGTGGATTTTCATTTATTTGATGAATTCATTAAAAATTTAATTTATTAACGAAAAATACGGTTTCCTGCCTATAAAGTGTGAGGATTTAAAAATAATTTCAATTCGTGGATAATTAATTCGTGGATTTTCATTTATTTAATAAATTTATTGAAAATTTAATTCATTAACAAAAAAATACGGTTTCCTGCCTATAAAGTGTGGGGATTTGAAAATATTTTCAATTCGTGGATAATTAATTCGTGGATTTTCATTTATTTAATGAATTCATTGAAAATTTAATTTACTAACAAAAGAATACGGTTTCCTGCCTATAGAGTGTGGGGATTCAAAAATATTTTCAATTCGTGTATAATTAATTCGTGGATTTTTAATACGTGGATTTTTATATATTTGATGAATTTATTAAAAATTTAATTTATTAACAAAAAATACGGTTTCCTGCCTATGAAGTGTGGGGATTTGAAAATATTTTTAATTCGTGGATAATTAGTTCGTGGATTTTTATTCCTTTAATAAATTGATTAAAAATTTAATTTATAAACAAGAAAATACGGTTTCCTTTCTATAAAGTGTGAGGATTCAAGAATATTTTGATTTCGTGGATAATCAATTCGTGGATAATTATTTCGTGGATTTTTATTCATTTAATAAATTTATTACAAATTTAATTCATTAACAAGAAAATGCGGTTTCCTGCCTATAAAGTGTGAGGATTCAAAAATATTTTCAATTCGTGGATAATTAATTCGTGGATTTTCATTTATTTAATAAACTTATTAAAAATTGAATTTAGTAACAAAAAAATACGGTTTCCTGCCTATAAAGTGTGGGGATTTAAAAATATTTGTAATTCGTGGATAATTAATTCGTGGAATTTTATTTATTTATTAAATTTATCAAAAATTTAATTTATTAACAAAAGAATACGGTTTCCTGCCTATGAAGTGTGGGGATTCAAAAAAATTTTTAATTCGTGGATAGTTAATTCGTGGATAATTAATTCGTGGATTTTCATTTATTTAATGAATTTATCAAAAATTTAATTTATTAACGAAAAATACGGTTTCCTGCCTATAGTGTGATGATTTAATAATATTTTTAATTCGTGGATAATTAATTCGTGGATTTTTATTTATTTAATAAATTCATTAAAAATTTAATTTATTAACAAAAAAATACGATTTCCTGCCTATAAAGTGTGAGGATTAAAAAATATTTTTGATTCGTGGATAATTAATTCGTGGATTTTCATTTAATCAATAAATTTTATTGGAAATTTAATTTATTAACAAAAAAATACGCTTTCCTGCCTATAAAATGTGGGGATTTAAGAATATTTTCAATTCGTGGACTTTTATTTATTTAATAGATTTATTAAAAATTTAATTTATTAACAAAAAAATACGGTTTCCTGCCTATAAAGTGTGAGGATTTAAAAATATTCTTAATTCGTGAATTTTTATTTGTTCAATAAATTCATTAAAAATTTAATTTATCAACAAAAAAATACGGTTTCCTGCCCATAAAGTGTGAGGATTTGAAAATATTTTTAATTCGTGGATAAATAATTCGTGGATAATTAATTCGTGGATTTTTATTTATTTAATGAATTTATCAAAAATTTAATTTATTAACAGAAAAATACTGTTTCTTTCCTATAAAGTGTGAGGATTTAAAAATAATTTCAATTCGTGGATAATTAATTCGTGGATTTTCATTTATTCAATAAATTTATTGAAAATTTAATTCATTAACAAAAAAGTACGGTTTCCTGCCTATAAAGTGTGAGGATATTAAAATAATTTCAATTCGTGGATAATTAATTCGTGGATAATTAATTCGTGGATTTTCATTTATTTAATAAACTTATTAAAAATTGAATTCATTAACAAAAAAATACGGTTTCCTGCCTATAAAGTGTGGGGATTTAAAAATATTTTTAATTCGTGGATAATTAATTCGTGGATTTTTATTTATTTATTAAATTTATCGAAAATTTAATTTATGAACAAAAAAATACGGTTTCCTGCCTATAAAGTGTGGGGATTTAAAAATATTTTCAATTCGTGTATAATTAATCCGTGGATTTTTAATTCGTGGATTTTTATTTATTTGATGAATTTATTAAAAATTTAATTTATTAACAAAAGAATACGGTTTCCTGCCTATGAAGTGTGGGGATTCAAAAATATTTTTAATTCGTGGATAGTTAATTCGTGGATAATTAATTCGTGGATTTTCATTTATTTAATAAATTTATCAAAAATTTAATTTATTAACGAAAAATACGGTTTCCTGCCTATAGTGTGATGATTTAATAATATTTTTAATTCGTGGATAATTAATTCGTGGATTTTTATTTATTTAATAAATTCATTAAAAATTGAATTTATTAACAAAAAAATACGGTTTCCTGCCTATAAAGTGTGGGGATTTAAAAATATTTTTAATTCGTGGATAATTAATTCGTGGATTTTTATTTATTTATTAAATTTATCGAAAATTTAATTTATGAACAAAAAAATACGGTTTCCTGCCTATGAAGTGTGAGGATTTAAAAATATTTTCAATTCGTGTATAATTAATCCGTGGATTTTTAATTCGTGGATTTTTATTTATTTGATGAATTTATTAAAAATTTAATTTATTAACAAAGAATACGGTTTCCTGCCTATAAAGTGTGGGGATTTAAAAATATTTTTAATTCGTGGATAATTAATTCGTGGATTTTTATTCATTTGATAAATTTATTAAAAATTTAATTTATTAACCGAAAAAAACGGTTTCCTTCCTATAAAGTGTAAGGATTTGAAAATATCTTTAATTCGTGGATAATTAATTCGCGGGTTTTTATTTATTTAGTAAACTTATTAAAAATTTAATTCATTAACAAAGAAATACGGTTTCCCGCCTATAAAGTATGAGGATTTAAAAATATTTTGATTTCGTGGATAATCAATTCTTGGATAATTAATTCGTGAATTTTTATTCATTCAATAAATTTTTTAAAAATTTACTTTATAAACAAAAAAATACGGTTTCCTGCCTATAAAGTGTGAGGATTTAAAAATATTTTCAATTCGTGGATAATTAATTCGTGGATGATTAATTCGTGGATTTTTATTTATTTAATAAATTTATTAAAGATTTAATTTATCAACAAACAAATACGGTTTCCTGCCTACAAAGTGTGAGGATTTAAAAATAGTTTTAATTCGTGGATAATTGATTCGTGGATAATTAATTCGTGGATTTTTATTTATTTAATAAATTTATTAAAAATTGAATTTATTAACAAAAAAATACGGTTTCCTGCCTATAAAATGTGGGGATTTAAAAATATTTTTAATTCGTGGATAATTAATTCGTGGATTTTCATTTATTTAATAGATTCATTAAAAATTTAATTTATTAACAAAAAAATACGGTTTCCTGCCTATAATGTGAGGGGATTTGAAAATATTTTTAATTCGTGGATAATGGATAATTAATTCGTGGATTTTTATTCATTCAATGAATTTATTAAAAATTTGGTTTATTAACAAAAAAATACGGTTTCCCGCCTAGAAAGTGTGGGGATTTAAAAATATTTTTGATTCGTGGATAATTAATTCGTGGATTTTTATTTATTCATTGAATTTATTAAAAATTTAATTTATTAACAAAAAAATGCGCTTTCCTGCCTATAAAGTGTAAGGATTTGAAAATATTTTTAATTCGTGGGAAATTAATTCGTGAATTTTTATTTATTTAATAAATTTATTAAAAATTTAATGCGATTCATAGGTCAGTTCAAAATGCGAGCGTCGAAGAAACTGTAAGTACAACCCTTATATCGAACACTCCACGTGAATTTATTTTTATTTGTTGGACGTATCTGAAATGAATAACGATAGCATGGCGCGAATTGAACCGTTAAAGAAAGACAATTTCGATACGTGGAAATTGCAGATGAAAACAATTTTAGTCAAAATAAATTATGGGGTTATGCGAACGGAACGATAAAGGAAGTCAAGTTAGATAACAATGGCAGCAACGCGAGTGACGTCAAGGCGTGGACGACGGACGACAACAATGCTTTGTCGAACATCATTTTGTCTATCCACCCTAGCGAACTTAAACAAGTAAAGAACTGCCGAACTGCTCGCGAATTGTGGTTAAAACTCGAATCTATATACCAATCTTCCGGTCCGGCGCGAAAGGCGACGCTACTGAAGAAACTAACCCTTCAGAAAATGAACGATAACGGAAACGTGCGGGAACACGTGAACGAATTTTTGACACGGTTGACAAATTGAACGACATGAATGTTGAAATAAACCCGGATCTGTTGTCCGTAATGTTGCTGTATAGTTTACCCGCGAAATTTGAAAATTTCAGATGCGCGATAGAGTCGTGCGATTCGTTACCGTCTCCAGAAACGTTGCGAATTAAAATTATCGAGGAAAGCGATGCGCGAAACAAAGAAATTAATGTCGACACGCTGAATGCGATGATCGCAAAATACAATAGACGCGAACAAAATTTTAATCGACGCGGGCACAAAGAAATTCAGCTGTTGACACTTCAGGTAAACCTGATCGGTCAAAATCGGGAAATGACGTGTTTCGATGTTTCAAATGTAATAGATTAGGACATAAGGCCGCAAAATGTCGAAATCCTCGAAACAGCCGCTAACGTTTGCCTAAGGGTTTTCGAAAACAACTGAGGAGAATCGATTAAACGGAACTGGTGTCTTGTAGCGGCGCAACATCACATATGTATAATAAGCCCGAGTATTTTAACGAAATTTGTACAGACAGTGGTTCTTTACAATTGGCGAATAATTCATCAATTGATATCAAAGGATCAGGTACAGCGCGATTCGCCACCATAAATTCCGGCGACGAAACAAATGTTTCTTTAGAGGGCGCACTACTTGTACCGGACCTACGTAAAATCTCGTCTCGGTCAGTAAAATGGCTGACCGAGGGTTGCAGGTAAATTTCCGAAAAACTGACGCGATCGTTACCAATAAGAGGGGCGCCATTTTATTACGGGCAAGGCGTGAAGGAGATCTGTATTATTTCCATGAAAAAGTCAAAACGAAGGCTCGGCCGCAATAGCCTCCACGGGAGAAAGTATTTCCGAATTCGAAAATGGCACCGTCGCCTAGGACATATAAATTCAAAGGATTTACTGAACGCAAAACGCGATGATAAAATTCGGGGTATAAAATGCAAAATTAGTAAAGATGATTTCGATTGCGATGTTTGTCCCAAAGCTAAAATCACGCGAACGCCATTCGGGAGATCTTCCTCAAGACAATCGAATTTATTAGATCTGATTCACACGGATATTTGCGGACCTATGAGGGTAGAGTCACTTGCTAGATCAAAATATTTCATTGAATTCATTGATGATAATTCTCGTTGGTGTGAAGTTCGTTTTCTACGATCGAAATCAGAAGCTTTTAAGGCGACCATCGATTTTATTAGGCTAATTGAGAACCAAAAGGTACCACGGTGAAATGTCTCCAATCAGACAACGGTACGGAATACGTGAACCACGATCTCACAGAATACTTGAAAAACGCGGCATTACGAGACGACTAACAATTCCCTACAATCCCGAGCAAAACGGCGTGGCGGAAAGTATGAACCGCACACTGCAAGAAATGGCGAGATGTATGCTCATTGACTCCGGGCTTCCCCCCTCGTTCTGGGCCGAAGCTGTTAATACAGCGAATTATATTCGGAATCGGTGCCCCACAAAAAGGTTGAATGGGTTGACACCATATGAGGCGTGGACGGGGAAAGTACCCGATGTAAGTCACTTAAGAGTGTTCGGTTCAAGGGTCGTATACTTAGACAGGAAACCTGGAAAGGGCAAATTCGAGTCTCGCGGAAAGGAGGGGATTCTCGTGGGTTACGCGTCCGACCAAAAGGGTTATCGAATTTGGTCTGTCCAGGACAAATCCATAATTGTAAGTAGAGACGTAAATTCGGCCAAGAAGGTAAGTCCGTGGCCACAACTCACGATGAGGTTTTCCCCGACGACGGAAACGGGTCCAATTCCATAAACAAAGGCGATAGCGACGATCTTGTCGTCATACCGATAGCAGCCGACGAACAGGGCCCGCTGAAGCTGAAAACGAACCCGCAGAAAGAAGAGAGGACGAGAACCAGGAGGCCCGGAATGCGTGTGACAGCCAGAAGAGGGCGGGGCAGGCCAAGGTTGATGCGAACTGGTGAACCAGGAAGACCAAGAAAATCTACCAAACTGCGGAAGAAGCAACTGATGAAGAAGAGGAAGAATCAGTTCTGTTGTCAGAAGTCCAAATAGGCCAGGCGCTCTCGAGCCCGGACGTCGAAGAATGGCATGCAGCAATCGACAAAGAAATTGAGTCGATACTAAAAACGACACATGGTTACTGGTGGATCGACAGAAAGGTGAGAAGACGATAGGCAGTCGCGTCGTTCTCCGAAATAAGATGAAGCCCGTTGGAACGCTGGAGAAAAGGAAGGCGCGATTGGTAGCACAGGGATTTAGTCAACGTCCAGGGGTGCATTATTCTGAAACTTTTTCGCCAGTGGCACGGATGGGCACGATCAGGCTACTCACGGCCCTTGCCGCTCGCACCGGGATGCACATTTATCAGTTAGACATAACGACGGCCTATTTAAACGGAAAGATACATGAAAATATATTCATGGAGCCGCCAAAAGACATAGATGTAACACTTAGGAGAATCGTTGAACGGAACCGAAACAACGACATCGGTAATAAGGCGTAGATCTCAGAATTGATGAGCGGTGATAAAGTTTGCCAGCTTCGCAAATCACTATATGGGCTGAAGCAAGCCGGACGTAACTGGTATTTAACGCTGCACGAAACCCTGTCAAAAGTTCAAGCTGAACAATCCAGTTTCGACCCATGCGTATATTACGTTCGATCGCAGAATGAAGTCACCGTGATAGTCGTCTACGTCGACGACATACTCATATATTCGAAAAGCATCAGCGAAATAAAGAGGATAGAAAATCACCTGTCAAACCACTTCGAACTCAAACTGTTGGGTGACGTTAGCTACTGTTTGGGGATCGAGTTCACGAGGCAAAATAACGGAATATCCATGAAACAACGAGGCTTCATAAACGATTTGCTGAACAGGTTCGGCATGAGCGAAGCAAACTCAATTTCCACGCCACTGGAGAGCCGATTGAAACTAACGCAGAATAAGGCGATGACCGAGGAAGACTTCAAGAAGCCTTACCGAGAATTGATTGGTGCTCTAAATTATTTGGCAACCTCGACCAGACCAGATATAAGCTTTGCCGTGAGCTACTTGGGACAATTTAACAATTGCTACGGTGAGGAGCATTGGAAGGCGGCAAAACGTGTGCTTCGATATCTCAAGGGACAATAGACGTAGGATTATCTTTCACCAATGACTGCAGTTCTGTTGAAGGCTACGTAGATGCTGATTGGGAAACGACATCAACGATCGCAAGTCATTTAGTGGCTTCGTGTTCCTAATGAGCGGTTCCCCTATTTCCTGGGAAGCAAGAAAACAGAAGACGGTCGCTCTTCTACAACAGAAGCCGAATACGTTGCACTGGCGGAAGCCGCGAAGGAATCCATATTCTTACGTCGGTTCCTACGGAAATTCGTCTTGGGGATGCAGCCGAAGTTCGCATATATTGTGATAATAACAGCGCCATCAAATTAGCTGAAAATTCGACATTCCATGCCAGGAGTAAGCATATAGATATCAGGCATCATTTTCTTCGGATCTACTAAGAGCGAAGGAGCTCACTCTGAGTCACGTCGGACCCGAACGACAGATCGCAGATATCTTCACTAAGGGCTACCGAGGATGAAGCATGAATGGTGTGTGGAGAGCTGTGGTTTACGTGGAGCCTAGTGAACGAGGTTTCTCAACTCGAGGGGGCTGTTAGAACTATTTGAATTTGCCGCGCGCCCCACGGCGCAAGTCGCACCCACCCTTCGTGATCGGGCGAGTTGGTGAAACGACCACGACGCACCATCTTTCGTCCATTTTGAGCTTGACCTCGTCAGAGACACACGTGCCTCATCTTTTGTATCATTAATTTGCTTTGTGAAAAGTACATGGAAATATAGTTTTAATATTTAAGAATATTTTCAATTCGTGGATAATTCATTCGTGGATAATTAATTCGTGGATTTTTATTTATTTATCAAATTTATCAAAAATTTAATTTATTAACAAAAAATACGGTTTCCTGCCTATAAGGTGTGAGGATTTGAAAATATTTTTAATTCGTGGATAGTTAATTCGTGGATAATTAATTCGTGGATTTTTATTTATTTGATAAATTTTTTAAAAATTTAATTTATTAACCAAAAAATACGGTTTTCTGCCTATTAAGTGTGGGGATTTAAGAATATTTTTAATTCGTGGATAATTCATTCGTGGATAATTAATTCGTGGTTTTTTATTTATTCAATGAATTCATCAAAAATTTGATTTATTAACAAAAAAATACGGTTTCCTGCCTATAAAGTGTGAGGATTTAAAAATATTTCGAATTCGTGGATAATTATTTCGTGGATTTTTATTTATTTAATAAATTTATTAGAAATTTAATTTATCAACAGAAAATACGGTTTCTTTCCTATAAAATGTGGGATTTAAAAATATTTTTCAATAATGAATAATAAATTTATTATTTTTAATTTTTGTGGGGAAAAATTTATTGTTTTAGATTTTGGGAATATTTTTTAAGGAAAAATAGAAATAGAGAATTTAATTGCATGGAAATTTAAGGAAACTAAAAATTTAAAAATTTTTGAATTTGGTTCCAAAAAAAATTGAGAAATTTTAAAATAAAAAAATATATTTTTTCAATTCGAAAAGCTCACATTTAAAAAAAATGAATTTTTCAATAAATTTCTGAAAAATTGAAAATATTAACATCAAAAATAGAAAAAAGTTCGGTGGAATTTGAAAAGAGATTTTTTTATTTTAAATTTGTACGCATTTTTTTATAAATAATTTGATAGATATATATTATATACATTTTTATTTAAGTTAATTTTTCTTGCCAGTTCTTGATTTATTCAAACAATTAAATTATTTTGGGTTAAATGGCAAAATGAGAAAACTACACTTTGCTATGTAGACAAGCTATCGAAAATTTAATTAATTTTTAATATATATAAGGATGTCGAATCTTCCAAATTACGATCGTCGATGTAGCAATCAATACTGTTTTATTATCCAAAATCAATCACAATTAACAACTATAAGAAGTAACAAAATAAACCCTACCTGAATCGCAGCGAAGCTCGTAATAACCGTAACCGATAATTCTTACAATTAACAAGTTTATACCATTCAATTTTTTTAAAAAATATCCACAAAATCTAAAACAATGAATTTTTCTCCGACAAAATTAAAAATAATAAATTTATTATTCATAATTGAAAAATATTTTCAAATCCTCACTTAATAGGCAGGAAACCGTATTTTTTGTTAATAAATTAAATTTTCAATAAATTTATTAAATAAATAGAAGTCACAAATTAATTATCCACAAATTAATTATCCACAAATTAAAAATATTTTTAAATCCCACTTTATAGGCAGAAACCGTATTCTTTTGTTAATAAATTAAAGTTTTAATAAATTTATTGAATAAATAAAAATCTACGAATCAATTATCCACGAATTAAAAATATTTGTCAATCCCCACTTTATAAGCAGAAAACAGTATTTTTTGTTAATAAATTAAATTTTAAAAATTTATTAAATAAATAAAAATCCACGAATTAATTATCCACGAATTAACTATCCACGAACTAAAAATATTTTTAAATCCCACACTTTATAGGCAGTGTAACGATCGTTCGCGGGGGCGCTAATATTTTCGCACACAAATACCCCGGGCGCCAGATTTTTACGCGAGGTTTTCCCCCGACGGGCCGACCTGTCAAAGTCCCGTTTTGCCGCGATACTACGCACAATACAAATCGAAGTACCCGGATACGCTCAGTGGAAAGGGTTCGATTCGATCAAGCTATTAGCGATCGTGAAGAGTGTTTCAAGCGAAAGGGGCTTTAATCCGATTCGCTTCACGGAACGATTCTCGCGTATGAAAATGAAAGATGTTACAGGTCCAAATCACACTTATATTCAGTTCGCGCAATCAATACAACAATCGCGGGTAACGGACGAACAATTAAGGAGGTCTTGTCACGCAAACAATTTAACTTACTTTCGTACTGTCGCCGGTTTTCCGCTACGACCCGATATAGCAAGGAAACCAAAAGAACGAAAAGAAAAATGGCCACGTCTTCTTCAAATCCCAAAACTCGCTCCGCACGCACGTTAACTTTTCAACACCAAAAGCCCTGACCCCCTTATCATTTTCTTTTATATCGTTTCCCCGACATTACCCCGTGACTTAACTGAAAGCCGCATTGGCCAACCACATTTTCCAAAAGTATCGAATTTCTCGAAGAAAATCCCTGACGTCGCTTCCTATCCCACCGGTCGCGATAAAAATTTCCGACGATATTCTACCAATCTGGTTGTAAAAAAACACTTCTCCCCCTCCTTCTTCACGAAAAATTTTCTTGTATAAAATTTTAACACGCGCGACCCTCAGAAAACCCGTCGACACTCCCGCAATTGTCACCCGTGTACCCTCACATCGAAATGTTACAATCGAATTGAATCCCCAACCCGGAGAAAAAAAATAATAATAATACATCCCATAGGGCCAACCCTTTTCCCATTTTTACCGTCCGCTAATAAAACAGAAAAAAAAACCCCAGAAAAAAAACCCACTATCAACGACTTCCGCTGAAATTACCCGGCGCCCCCCCCTCAACGACCGGGTCCGGGGTCGTTGGTATCCTCGGCGGAGGTCCCGGTCGACGGCAGTCACTGGATGGTATTCCGTCCAGTAGTACCGCCTGGCGTCGGCGATGAAGACCCACTGCCCTCCGGGTCTTCTGGGGCCGGTGACGCTCCAACGGGCTCCTGATAACATTCTGTCGTTCCACAGCGGGAGAAAAGAGAAAAAAAAATTATATAACCATTTATAAGTCGGTGACCACCCGTTATTAATTTGGTATTAGTAGTTAATGATCCCCTACTCCCTTGGTTCCTCTCCATAATATGGCTTCAGATGTTTTACGTACCCGCGAGATCCGTCTTCCATCTTCTCTTTTCAAGTCGTACACCACCGGTGAAATCACGCGCCATACCGTGCAAGGCCCGAAAATTTCGGCGCCAGCGGCGGCAAATCCATCTCCCGGAGGATAACGGGTGTTCTCGGCGCATTACTTTGTCTCCTACCCGACAGCGCCAATCTCGTCGCCGCAAATTGTAACGGTGATCTGGAGTAAACGCTTGAGCCAACTTATTCTTCACGAATCCCGGTATCGTTCAGCCGGCCCATTCTTTGAGCGTACTGCGAAATCTGCTCATTACTTATGGGTTCGTCTTCGGCCCCGGACCGGCCCTGTTCTCTTGTGGCGTGCTTTCGGGATTTCCGGCTCCCGTCCATAATTCAGGAACGCCGGGGAATGCCCCGTCGATTCATGAACGGGGTATTAACCGCAAACATTAACTCTGGTAGCTTTGCGTCCCATAGTCTCTGGTCTGTCTCGCAAAACTGCGCTATCATAGTCTTCACGGTCCTATTCGCTCGCTCCACCGGATTGCACTGCGGCGTATACACTGGCGAGAACCGGTGGTCGATTCCCAACTCGGCTGGCCGCTGCGGAAGCTTTTATCGTACTGGCGGCCGTGATCGCTAATTACAGTCCTGGGACATCCAAACCGCATCACCACCTGTTCGTATAGTGCCTGAAATACAGCAGAGGCAGTGGCCTTCTTTAACGGTTTACCTCTACCCACTTAGTGAACCGGTCTTGCATCATGGCCAGGTACAGATTTGCGTTTCGACCGCGGCAGCGGCCCCACAAATCCACGCTCCGACATCCCACGGGCCCCGAATCGATATGGCAACATCATGCCCGGCGATTTCTGTTGCTGGATCTTGTAACGTTGACAGGACAAACACTTTCGTACATAACGTGCAACATCTCGAAACATGCCTGGCCAATAATAGTGCTTCGCCACTCTACCGATTGTTTTAATACCCAGATGTCCTGCCGTTTCCCGCATGATTCTTTTCAACACCTCAGCTCTCGTTCGTGGGCACAAGAGCTTCCATGGTTTCCCTCCTTAGTTCAGAGAAATCGTTAGGATCGAACACGTGTCGATAGAGCTTACCATCCTCCCAACGATAATCAGGATGATTTTCGGGACTCTCCTTCACTTGAGTAACCCGAAGTACCAAGAACCCGGTCTTCCTCCGATTTGTCCTCGAGGCTGCAACCGGGGCAACGGGTTCCTAGACAGACTATCCGCCACCCGGTTGAGGGCGCCTTTTCGGTATCGGATTTCAAAATCGAATTGTTGCAAAAATATGCTCCATCTTGCCAGCCTTCCCGATGGCGATTTGATAGATTGTAACCACCGTAAACTCATGTGGTCAGTTATGACGCTGAACTTATACCCCCAAGATAGTGGCGCCTTCTCAATACTCCATACAATCGCCAGACATTCTTTCTCGGTTACCGAGTAATTTTTCTCCGCGTCGTTCATAGTTCTACTAATTGCTATCACCCTCTCTTTTCCTTCCACGTATTGTATTAAGGCGGCCCCAAACCGGTGTCAGATGCGTCTGTCTGTAAAATAAATTCCTTAGTGAAATCGGGACAAACTAATATTGGCGATACCGTTAATTTTTCCTTAATCGTATCGAAGGACTGTTGTTTTCCGTGTCCCCTTCCACCGTTGTTTCTTCTTCAGTAGGTTAGTGAGGGAGTGACCAGCTGGGAAAATCCTCAATAAACCGGCGATACCAGGATGCTACCCCAAAATCTGCGAACCTCTCTAACATTCTTGGGGCGGGCATTAACTTTATCGCATCCACCTTATCTGGATTTGCTATGCCATGTTCTGTCACCACGTGTCCCAGATATTTTAAGGAATATTTCGCGAACTCGCATTTTTCCGGGTTTATTGCAGATTGGCCTTCCTCAATCTGCAAAAACTTCGGCCAGATTTTCCAGATGCTCCTCAAAGGTCTCTCCTAAGACCACTATATCGTCCAGGTAGGCGAAAGCGTAATTATCCATCGCAGGAGTGATTATCGTATCCAGCAATCTCTGAAAACAGGCCGGGGCTGAATGAAGTCGAAGGCCCACCTTGAACTGAAAAAGGCCTCTACCCGGAACCGTAAACGCTGTTAGTGGCCTGCTATCTGCACTCAATGGATTTGCCAGTATCCTTACGAATCCAAGGTCGAAATGAACTTGGCTCGGCGCAGTCTGTCCAGTATACCGGTTATATGCGGCAGGGTAGGCATCCTTAATGGACACTGCATTCAGGGCTCGAAAGTCAATACAGAACCGAGGCTTCCCATCCTTTTTCTTAACAATCACCACCGGGGAGCTCCATGGTGACTTTGATGGTTCTATTATCCCCCTTCCAACATCCGATCCACTTCCAAATTCATAATCTCTTCGGATTTTGCGGTCTAAATCTTTGTTTAATCGGCTCGGTCCCCGGCTTCAGGCGTATCCGGTGTTCAATCAGAGTCGTGTTGCCCTAATCGATTGGAAGGCAGCCATTTCTCTCTAAAAATTTCTGCAGCTTGACCTCCTGACTCAGTTCTCTCGCCGGGTGTAACTGGGACACCATTATATCCTTAGACGTCGGGATTCGGGTTCCGCCTAAGTAATATTCTGCTCTCTGCAGATCCAACCGGAACAAGTGTGTGACAACACATCCATCCCGATAATTATAGGTACCGGCATGTTCGGAAGGGACAACAACACAACATTTAATTTCTCACCCGCTATGCTCAGGGTACCTCGTACGACGTCGTTATACCCACCGAGGTACCATCGGCTACCACCGTTCTCGAATTCGTCACTCCCGACTCTTCAACCCTATGCTATCACAGAATCAGCTGTTTCTTCACTTAAGAAGGATCGTGTCGCACCGGTATCCAGCAACGCCTCGACCTCCTTCCTTGTATTTCCACCAGGATGACCGGTCGACTATCGGAGGTTGACAATGCCAAATTTATTGGGGTCGCGGATTCAGGAGTCGCCGTTTCCCCTCATAGCGACAACTCCCGTTCGTTTTCCGAACACGGACAGAATCCGGAGCTCGGCGTGCGGCGTCCACAACTCGGGCAGGACGGGCCGGCACACGCTCCCGACACTGGCTTTTAAAGTGCCCCACTTCACCGCAGCTCCAACATCGCATCTCCCTATTCCAACCAGCGGCTGTCTTTTTCTCACCTCTGCCTCCTGGTTGTATTCTGATCCGGGGCACCACCTCCCGGGGGAGAAACTGCTAAACGTGGCGTACCAGGGAGGTTGGAGGGTACCACCTGAGAACGATAAATTAAGTTCGGTTCGTCCATTATGACACCGGTGGTTGGCGGGGCCAAATATTATCCGCCTGCTGATGTACTGCCTCGAGGCCTTTACCCATTGTCAACAATTCTTCATAGGTGTCGGTGCGCATCAATCCGAAAGCTCGCTGCAAGGCAGGCAATAGTCTCTGCCGCACCATCTGAACTTGCTCACGCTCGGTCGGTCTGGATTGCTGCACTTTTGGAACAAATCCCGCATTCGAATTACAAACAAGTGTATTCTCTCGTCCTGACCCTGTGTTCGTCTTTTAATAGCCTCTAACAATTCATCCTCGTAATTCACCGGCAAAAAGGTAGCTGAATTTTACTTTTAAACTCCTCCCAGGAATTGAACTCCGCCTTCCAGGCAGAATACCATCTGCGGGCATCGCCTCGCAGCAACTCTAGACATACCGGTGTAATTGGTCCTGTACCCCTCGGGTATCCGCCTTCTCAACTTCTTCCAAAAACGAAGTTAAGCTTCCTGTTCCGTCATACGACACATCCCACTGATGTACCGGAACCGTTAAGCAGCTAGCCACATGTCGTGTCGTATCGGCGGAAATTGCCGGCGTCACTACCCCTTTCGCTGTGGGCTCCATGGCGCATTTCCTGTAATCATTTCAAGATTAGTGGCGAACGATAGCCTACGGCGTGACTCATCCAATCGGGTTTCGTCCCGCCAGTCCGTCTCGTGAGGATGAACGCCCGGTTGCCCGCCGCGTTCGATTTAGCGGTATGTGGGACCATTCTCCGGCCCTAGTCGCCAGAGTTCGTATTGACGTCTTGCCGGACTTGGACTGCTCTATGTCTTCCGTTCTTGTCGCCCAGAAATGTAAGGCGGTTTCTCAGTAGTTGGTCCGGCCGCGCTCCTTCGGCTCCTTGCTCGGAATCCGTACTTTGGTACTCGGTTCGTCATCGAAATTTTCATTAATGGACTCACCCGGTATTGCAACCTCATCCCTGTCGACTCGTACCCTCGCGTTTTCCAACAACATACCAACGTCATCCAGCCGCGTAACAGGCACTCTGCCCGCCGACCAAGGTCCGTATCCGGGCAGTCTCTAATGTTTCCATTCTCCTCTTAATGTGCCTCAGCCGGGTAGCCACACGGCGGAAGTCGAGACTCTGCCAATTTTCCCCTTCATTTCTGATCGCCTCGTCCAACTCGCTCAATTTTGCTTCGCATTCCCTCAACTCAGTGGCGTTTCCTCCTCGGCCAACCGCACTTTGATGGTTTTATGCCCGAGTTCCAGCAACCGTTCCAAACGCATCAACTTTTCATGGATGGTCGGTGGTACGTCCGAACCACGGGCGCGCAGTTCCCGCCAGCTCGTCGCTATTCAGATGTTTGACCGATATACGTTCTTCTCTACTTTCAGCCATTCTGTGTCCCGTATCAAAACGACCCGCCGGAAGATAATTAGGTTCGCGGTCGCGATGTAAACAAACCCGCGTTCGATCTTTCCCCCGTGACAGCTCGCTCATCCGAACTACCGGTCACCGCGCCAACTCGTCCGTCGCGTTAGTCAGTGGTACCATACGTCACGATGGTCAAACGTGCGACTTCGCACCTGCGCACCGAGATACGCGGTACTTCGTCCAGCTGCTGTTTCCGGAACGTTCGATCGGCACAACGCGCACGTGAAGTCAATGGCCGCGCAACACACTCCTTGCAACACACGCGAATAGTCACCCCGCACTTTACACCAACGGTCCTGCTCGGGCGCCAAAATATTAACGATCGTTCGCGGGGCGCTAATATTTTCGCACAAAACCCTCGGGCGCCAGATTTTGCGAGGTTTTCTCCCGACGGGCTCGACCTGTCAAAGTCCCGTTTTGCCGCGATACTACGCACAATACAAATCGAAGTACCCGGATACGCTCAGTGGAGAAGGGTTCGATTCGATCTAAGCTATTAGCGATCGTGAAGAGTGTTTCAAGCGAAAGGGGCTTTAATCCGATTCGCTTCACGGAACGATTCTCGCGTATGAAAATGAAAGATGTTACAGGTCCAAATCACACTTATATTCAGTTCCGCAATCAATACAACAATCGCGGGTAACGGACGAACAATTAAGGGTGTCTTGTCACGCAAACAATTTAACTTACTTTGTACTGTCCCGGTTTTCCGCTACGACCCGATATAGCAAGGAAACCAAAAAGAACGAAAAAAAATGGCCACGTCTTCTTCAAATCCCAAAAACTCGCTCCACGCACGTTAACTTTTCAACACCCGAAAAAGCCCTGACCCCACTTATTTTTTTTATATCGTTTCCGACATTACCCACGTGACTCTAACTGAAAGCCGCATTGGCCCCATGCCACCAAAAGTATCGAATGTTCTCGAAAATCCCTGACGTCGCTTCCACCCACCGGTATAAAAATTTCCGACGATATTCTACCAATCTGGTTGTAAAAAACACTTGCAGGAAACCATTTTCTTTAAATTAAATTAGATGAATTTTATAAATAAATGAAAATCCACGAATTAATTATCCCGAATTAAATATTTTGAATCCGCCACTTCATAGGCAGAAACCTTTTTTTGTTAATAAATTAAATTTTTAATAAATTTATTGAATAAATAAAGATCCACGAATCAATTATCCACGAATTAAAAATATTTTTCAATCCCACTTTATAGGCAGGAAACCGTATTTTTTGTTAATAAATTAAATTTTTGATGAATTTATTAAATAAATAAAATCCCAATTAATTATCCCAATTAACTATCCACGAACTAAAAATATTTTTAAATCCCCACTTTATAAGAAATATTTTTTGTTTAAATTAAATTCTTGATGAATTTTATAAATAAATGAAAATCCACGAATTAATTATCCACGAATTGAAATATTTTGTCCGCACACTTTATAGGCAGGAAACCGTATTTTTGTTAATCAATTAAATTTTTGATAAATTTTTAAATGAATAAAATCCCGAATTAATTATCCACAATTAAAAAATTTTCAAATCCTCCACTTCATAGGCAGGAAACCGTATTTTCTTGTTAATAAAATAAATTTTTTTAATTTATTAAATAAATGAAAATCCATGAATTAATTATCCAGTTGAAAATATTTTCAAATCCTCAATTTTATACAGGAAAAATTTTTTTGTTAATAAATCAAATTTTCAAAAATTTATTGAATAAATAAAAATCCTAATTAATTATCCCAATTAATTATACGAATCAGAAATATTTTTAAATTCTCCACTTTATAAGGAAACCGTATTTTTTGTTAATAAATTAAATTTTCAAAAGATCTATTAAATAAATAAAATCCACAATTGGAATTATTTTTAAATCCTCACACTTCATAAGAAGGAAAATGTATTTTTGTTAATAAATTAAATTTTTAATAAATTTATTGAATAAAGAAAAATCCACGAATTAATTATCCACGAATTGAAAAGATTTTAAATCCCCACATTTTATAGGCAGGAAACCGTATTTTTGTTAATAAATTGAATTTTTAATGAATTTATTAAATAAATAAAAATCCACGAATTGAAAATCCACGAATTAATTATCCACGAATCAAAAATATTCTCAAAACCTCACACTTTATAGGCAGAAACCGTATTTTTTGTTGATGAATTAAATTTTAAACAAATTCATTAGATAAATAAAAATTCCACGAATTGAAAAATTTTTAAATCCTCACACTTTATGGGCAGGAAACCGTATTTTTTGCTAATAAATTGAATTTTTAATAAATTTATTAAATAAATAGAAATCCACGAATTAATTATCCACGAATTGAAATTATTTTTGAACCCTCGAACTTTATAGGAGAAACCGTATTTTTCTGTTAATAAATTGAATTTTTAATAAATTTATTAAATAAATAAAAATCCACGAATAAATTATCCACGAATTAATTATCCACGGATTGAAAATATTTTTAAATACCCACACTTTATAGGCAGGAAACCGTATTTTTCGTTAATAAATTAAATTTTTGATAGATTCATTGAATAAATGAAATTCCACGAATTAAAAATCCACGAATCAATTATCCACGAATTAAAAAATTTTCAAATCCCCATACTTTATAGGAAGGAAACCGTATTTTTCTGTTAATAAATTAAATTTTTGATAAATCTATTGAATGAATAAAAATCCACGAATTAATTATCCACGAATTAAAAATATTTTCAAAGCCCCATACTTTATAGGCAGGAAACCGTATTTTTTTGTTACTAAATTAAATTTTCAATAAATTTATTGAATAAATAAAAATCCACGAATTAATTATCCACGTATTGATTATCCACGAATTAAAAATATTTTTAAATCCCCACACTATATAGGCAGGAAACCGTATTTTTGTTAATAAATTAAATTTTCAATCAATTCATTAAATAAATAGAAATCCACGAATTAATTATCCACGAATTAAGAATATTTTTAGAACCTCACACTTTATAGGAAGGAAACCGTATTTTTCTGTTAATCAATTAAATTTTTAATGAATTTCTTAAATAAATAAAAATCCACGAATTAATTATCCACGAATTAAAAATATTTTTAAATCCCCACACTTTATAGGCAGGAAACCGTATCTTTGTTAATAAATTAAAAATTTTATACAAAAGAAGTGCCTGATTAAAGGAATACTTTGATAGAGTATTTAATGTGCCCCTCCACCTTCTTTAGTTAATTATTTCTTAAAATTTCAAAGATTTTCGTACTTAAAACTAAAATATAAAAGTAAGCTAAATTTAAGCTACTGGGTTCATACCTCATTTATAAAGATTTATTTTTTTTTATAATCAAACTTCTTAAAATCTCATTTTTAATAGATTAATTTTAGGAACTTTTATTTCAATTTCTTCATTTAGTTGACTAAGAATATGGCTATGGTTAGAAATAAGTCTGCTATCTTTTATTCCATTAATAATTAGATCATATTTACTAAATTCTGAATCTTCATTAAAATACTTTATTACACAAATAATAGCTTCAATATTTATTATTGCCTCTTTTCAATAAATTTCTTCATTTTAATTTATAATGGAGAAAATCACTTAACTTCCCAATTAATCTTTAATTCAAGCCTTTCACTAAAAATAGGTGCAGCTCCTTTCCATCTTTGATTCCCAGAAATTATTGAAAGCCTTGATTGGATAGTTAGGCTTATTCTTTTAACTTGGCAGAAAATTGCTCCTATAATTTTACTTATGTACAATTTAAATTTTTCATTTATTATTTTTATTGTATTAAGATGCCTTATTGTAAGAAGAGTAAACGGATGAAATCATATAAGAATGAAGAAAATCTTAGCTTTTTCTTCTATTAACCACATTGGTTGGATGCTAATCTTAATAATATGGAATCAATCAATTTGATTCATCTATTTTTAATATTTTTTTATAACATTGAGCTTAGTATTTTTTTTCCATAAAATTAATTTTATATCACAATTATTTAACAATTATTTAACGTCACGAAATCAGTTTAAACTATTTTTTTAAACCTTTTTCTTTAAGTGGGTTACCACCTCTTTTAGGATTTATACCTAAATGACTTCTTATGAATTCTTTAATTCAATTTAAATTATTTATTCCAGTCCTTTCTATAATTATTTCAACTCTTTTAACTATTTACTTTTATATCCGCTAATACTCCAATCAAAACAATTTCAAGATCCACAAAGCCTTTCAAAAAATTAATTTTAAATTTTCTATTTTTTTCTTTAATTTTCTTAATATCTCATTACTAGTGATTTTTACTTGTCTAATAAACCAACTTTAAGGATTTGAGTCAAATAAACTTACAACTTTCAAATTTGTCAATGAAAATTATTCAAGCCTCAGGTTTATTTTTCAAATTTGCAATTTGAATTATAAGACTTGATAAAGGAATTTAATTCTTAAATAAATTTATAATTTATCACCTAAATCAGCCACTTTATCGAATAAATGATTTCTTTCCACAAATCACAAAGATATTGGAACTTTATACTTTCTGTTTGGACTATGAGCAGGATTAGTTGGGACATCACTAAGAGTTTTAATTGACTTGAATTAAGAACCCCGGGAACATTAATTGAAACGACCAAATTTTTAATGTTATTGTTACAGCCCATGGTTTTATTATAATTTTTTTAATTATACCAGTTATAATTGGAGGATTTGGAAATTGACTTGTTCCTTTAATAATTGGTGCCCTGATATGGCCTTCCCTCGATTGAATAATATAAGATTCTGGCTTCTCCCACCTTCTTTAAGATTATTAATCGTAAGAAGATTGATTGAAAGAGGGGCAGGTACAGGTTGAACAGTTTACCCACCATTGTCTACAAACTTGGCTCATAGAGGAGCGTCGGTAGACTTAGCTATTTTTAGACTACATATAGCTGAAATCTCATCAATTTTAGGAGCGATTAATTTCATTTCCACTATTATTAATATACGGCTTTCAACAAAGAATTTAAACTCATTCCTCTTTCTGTTTCATCTGTTTTTAGTACAGCGATTTTTCTTCTTCTTTCCCTCCCAGTCTTAGCTGGAGCAATTACGATACTTTTAACAGACCGTGATATTAATACCTCATTTTTGACCCTGCAGGCGGAGGAGAACCAATTTTGTACCAACACTCATTCTGATTTTTCGACATCCAGAAGTTTATATTCTAATTCTTTCTGGGTTTGGTCTAATCTCATATTATTAGCCAAGAAAGAAATAAAAAATGCCTTTGGAAGATAAGGCATAATTTATGCTATAATAACAATTGGAATTTGAGGGGTTTGTAGTCTGAGCACACCACATATTCACAGTAGGGATACATGTTGATACACGAGCATATTTTACTTCAGCTACAATAATTATCGCAAATTTTGATACCTACAGGTATCAAAATTTTTCTTGGCTAGCTACTGTTCATGGAACTCAATGTAACTACAGCACCTCTCTTTATGAGCTTTAGGATTCTTATTTTTATTTACAATTGGAGGTCTTAGGAGTAATTTCGCTAATTCATCTATTGATATTGTTCTTCCGACACATATTATGTAGTAGCACACTTTCATTATGTTCTTTCAATAGGAGCTGTCTTTGCTATTATAGCAAGACTAATCCATTGATTTAGCTTATTTACTAATTTTTCTTTAAATAACACACTTTTAAAAATTCAATTTTTAACTTTGTTTTTGGAGTGAACTTAACCTTTTCCTCAACATTTTTAGGATTAAGAGGTATGCCTGACGTTATTCTGATTACCCATATGCTTACACCTTATGAAATAAAATCTCCCATCGGCTCTATAATTTCAACCATTAGAGTTATTCTTTTAATTTTTATTATATGAGAAGGATTTTATTCTTACCGAATGAAACTTTACACCCTTCATCTCCTCCTTAATTGAATGATTTCAATTAAGACCTCCAATAGAGCATAGATACTGTCGCGGTGAAATTGAATTTAACGTCTAGGCTGAGATCACGGTTGGCTCGTAGAGCTTTTACTAAGATAGTCAATTGGGCGCCACCCTGCGTTAAAATAAGGGCAACCGCTCTCAGGTCGGGGAATTCTTAATAACCAAAAAAGTAACCGCGGAAGGTCGGTTGATGTCTATTTCAACTCGCGCAATTTAAAGCAAGCAAAAGCAATGTCTTTATGTCTCTTTAATGAATATCGACTGAGCGTCCTTCAAATTAAACAATTAACGGACTGGTACCGGTGAATCTCTGCAGAGTTACCCTTTACAAAACCAGTAAAATAAATACAATTAATCACCGTTATTTAGAAAAAACAAAAGGTTTCACAATTTTCCCAGGGAATTCAGTGATCAAATCAACGAGAAGGAAAATATGAATTTAAATTGAAACAAAACAAAATAATAATACGATACGTGGTTATCCACCGGCGTCGAGTCAATCAGGTGTATTCCAAAATGGTGCGAATCCAATTTACCAATCGTTTGGTGACTACGGT
>JAIFOV010000740.1:0-26968 GCA_020654155.1 Novius pumilus
TTGTTACCTTACGTCAAAGGTGTCACGGATAAAATAGGAAGATTCTGCGTAAAAAGGACATACTGCCAGTTTTCAAACCGTACAGGACTATACGTAATATCCTAAAAAGTCCGAAAGATATTATTCCCTTGGAAAACCAAGGTGTGTACTCCATTCCATGTGGTAATTGCAGAAAGATGTATGTTGGTCAAACCAATCGTAAGATTTCAGTTCGTATAGCAGAACATAAGAACTCTGTAAGGAAGGAATAAACAAACATCATCTGCGATTTATAAACATGTACGAGAAACCGGACACAACATAAACTGGAGAAGTTCGACAACACTGCAAAATGTAGAACATCTTGACCAACGTTTAGTTCGAGAGGCCATAGAGATTAATATAAAACCAAATTTTAATGGACGTGACGACGTTAAATCTTTCGCAAATATGAAGTAACACTTCAAGAACTTAAGTGCCGTAGGGAACAAACATCGAAATTCCTTGAATGAAGACACCAATGAACATCCGGAATCAGAACGAACAGGCTCTTGAAAGAATGTTTAACGATCTTGGTCACTCGTTTTTTTTTTTTTATATATACTTTATTTCCAATCTAAGTATGCTTTGTATGTCAAATGTTTTGATTGTCAGTCTTTTCTGGCTTGAGAAGGGTAAATGTTAGTTTACCGAAACGTTGCCTAAATAAAATATCAAAAAAACAATTCACACGGATTTAAACCCGAAAAATGAATATTTCATATAATTCACTCCGTGAAAATCTATATCGTAATATATCTAACCTTTACGGGAAGGAATTTCAAATTCTATCGAAGACATATGAGAAGCTACGATCAAAACGTTCACAACTATTATGTGCTTAACATTCCTTCGGAGATGTCGTGATCATGGAGTAATCCCAAGCTGCGTTAGACTCCGCTTTCACAGAAGATCATTCAGAAGCAAACAAATTCTTAATCGAGCTAGTTTGGCACTATTACGAGAAAACATATCGAATACAAAGAAGGATCTGGATAACGTGAGCAGAGATTTACTTTTCTTCACCTGGAACTGAGTAAAACTGCACCCAATAATTTGGGATCAAGTGGAAAAAGTATCATTTTGGCGAGAATCAATCAACCAGCAACTCAAGAAAGAAAAGCAAATATCGAAATTTGAATTCCTCTATAGGAAACAACATCGGAATGAACGACTTAACAATGACATTAGTAATGCACGATCTGAAGATAATAACCGAAATGTTGTCTTCAACATTTCTAACTATGAATTATCCGAAAATGAAATTGACGTACTGTCAAAAGGATTCAATTTTGCAGTTTCTCCAAAAGAAATTCCTATTGAAGAAATCATATCGTCGATCGAACCAACGTTAAAACAATTATCTTCTATAGAAGCAGAAGAAACTCGATTAGAAATTGCTGGAATAATTAGAAGGTCTCAACCACCATCGTTTAATATGAAAAGAGGAGAGCGAGAAGCATTATGGAATCTTAAAAATAACGAACATTTATTAATATTGCCTGCAGATAAAGGTAATGCTACAGTAGTCATGAACAAATCTGATTATGAAGAAAAAATGGTACAGCTTCTATCTGATGATACTTATAAGTTAATAAGGCGTGATCCTACTACGTATCTCGAAAAGAAAACTAAACAAAAAATTGAAGAGTCTTCACTGCCACCAGAAGTAAAAAAGAAACTTATTCCTAGGGAGAAATCCTCGAAATGCCCTAAATTATATGGTCTACCTAAGATCCATAAAACTGATATCCCATTAAGACCTATAGTCAGTTCGATTGGATCACCAACTCAAAAATTAGCTAGATACATCGCTAATAATTTGCAACGAGAAGTAGAAAAGATCAATTCCTACGTGAAAAATTCTTCACATTTTTTGGAAATTATTGAAAATACACGATTGAAATCAACAGACATTATGGCAAGCTTGGATATTATTTCTCTTTTTACAAAAATTCCAGTTGACGAAGCTTTAGACATTGTTTGTATGAATCATAACTTTTCGGCAGATTTGATTGAATTAGCAGAATTATGTTTAAAAAATACCTACTTCGTTTTCAGAAACGAGAAATTTCGACAAATTAGAGGGGCTCCAATGGGGTCACCTTTATCGCCTGCCATTGCTAACCTTTTCTTGGCAGATCTTGAAGATAAGAGCATCGAAAGTAGCCCATTAAAACCGAAAATTTGGCTAAGATACGTTGACGATATTTTCATTATCTGGGAACATGGTGAATTAGAATTGATTAAATTTTTAGATCACCTCAATAATATGAGTGTATCGATAAAGTATACTTTAGAGAAAGAAATTGATGGACAACTACCCTTTCTAGACCTACATCTCTACAAGAAACCAAGTGGCGAAATTGGTCATAAGATATATCGTAAAAAAACTCATACGAACAGGTACATCAATGCAAACTCCCATCACCATCCATCTCAACTGAATGGAACTTTAAAGACTCTTATAGATAGATCAAAAAAACTAACGGATCAACAGAACATTGATGAAGAACTTGACAACTTAGAAAAGATTTTTGTACAAAATGGATATAGCCAAAAACAAATAAAACGTGCTTTTATACAACAAAATAAAAATTCAGAAATCAACCACGTGAATAAAAAGAAGGTTTTGTTACCTTACGTCAAAGGTGTCACGGATAAAATAGGGAAGATTCTGCGTAAAAAGGACATACTGCCAGTTTTCAAACCGTACAGGACTATACGTAATATCCTAAAAAGTCCGAAAGATATTATTCCCTTGGAAAACCAAGGTGTGTACTCCATTCCATGTGGTAATTGCAGAAAGATGTATGTTGGTCAAACCAATCGTAAGATTTCAGTTCGTATAGCAGAACATAAGAACTCTGTAAGGAATAAACAAACATCATCTGCAATTTATAAACATGTACGAGAAACCGGACACAACATAAACTGGAGAAGTTCACGACAACTTGCAAATGTAGAACATCTTGACCAACGTTTAGTTCGAGAGGCCATAGAGATTAATATAAAACCAAATTTTAATGGACGTGACGACGCATTAAATCTTTCGCAAATATGGAAAGTAACACTTCAAGAACTTAAGTGCCGTAGGGAACAAACATCGAGAAATTCCTTGAATGAAGACACCAATGAACATCCGGAATCAGAACGAACGAGCTCTTGAAGAATGTTTAACGATCTTGGTCACTCGTTTTTTATATATACTTTATTTCAATCTAAGTATGCTTTGTATGTCAAATGTTTTGATTGTCAGTCTTTTCTGGCTTGAGAAGGGTAAATGTTAGTTTACCGAAACGTTGCCTAAATAAAATATCAAAAAAACAATTCACACGGATTTAAACCCGAAAAATGAATATTTCATATAATTCACTCCGTGAAAATCTATATCGTAATATATATATATATATATATATGAACTAATAGTAAGGGTTGTGCGGCACTAAAAAAGCCTACTTGATGTTGTACTCTTTTTATTGATGTCGACGTTTCGATCTGATTTCAGACCTTCATCAGGACGAAACTAAAACAAAATATATCGTCATGATGATGTTATGTACATAGATAAAATATTATACAGCACTCACATAATTGAGTTAATAAAAACCTGCTTATCACATCCAAAACAGTGAGTCATCCTCGTTCATCGAATAATGACCACGAAAAACCTAAGGAATACAATGAAATGGATAATATAACAAAACAAGAAGATATACATACTCAAATGAGCCCAGAAAACAACTAACCCGTCAACAAAATTAACCACGTCGAATTCGAAACACATTCATGCATATTAACATCTAGAAATTTCCGCGTAACGACGTCAAACGTTGATATTCGATATAAATATAAGAAAACCGAAACATTCACCTGGCGCGCATATACTACCCAAACAATCAGTCTTTCATAAATTTTACAAATAAGAATATATATTGCTGACGTTTCTTATGTCTGCTCTATTATTCATATTATCAGGGTGTTTCTTTATTTCCAGCATCTCCAAGAGTACTCGCTTCCTAGTGTTCTTTCCGTCTTCAAGATCTCACCCCATCGTAATCCATCACATGTCCTGTATGTCTGCAATGTTGAGCCAGAGCACAACTCTTCGTCCTACAATTTTGGTGTCACTTCTATGTTGAATAATTCGCTTTTTAGTTGTTGAGTCGTCTGTCCAATATATGACAAATTGCAGCCGAACACGGTATCTTGTATACGACATCACTCATTTTTCCTTTTTCAATCTTAGTCTTAGTCGAGCTAAACAATTTTCTTGTCTTGAAGTCGTTACGAATTGAAATCCTAATGTCATCACTTCTTAAAATTCTAGTAAGCTTCGACGTCAGACCATCAATGAGTGGCAATGTTGCAGTGCACTTACCTCCCCAACTACTCGATTCGCATCCGCTACCCCATTCGGAGAGCGGTCTAAAGTCACATCGTTGTTCAGCACCCTTCCCCCATTAAAGATCAATCTCTTCAACAACGCCTCTGGATATCCGTTTCCCTGCATGATATTGTAAAGCAGTTTATAGTTTTTTTGAAGAAAAAATTGGGTGAGATAGATCTTTTATTCTATTTTTCATCTGCATAATTAGATTAATTTTCTGTCTAATGGGGTGACTCGATTTAAAATGAAGATATCGTCCCGAATTCGTTGGCTTCTGATACCAGTCACAAATAATCTTGTTCTGTCTATCACGTATCAACTTGACATCCAAAAAGGGAACACCCCGTTGACATTCCTCTTCCATGGTGAATTGAATGTGTTCGTTATATGCGTTAAAAATATTCAGTGTCGTGTTTTTTTCGTTAGAAGGTACCGCCATCACAATATCGTCCACGTATTTCTTTATAAATGGAACCTCAAAAGGAAGGGTCGAGCAAACCTCATCAATACATAATCCATCACGATACGTGACAAAATCGGACTCAACGTAGACCCCATCGGGCAGCAAACACCTGCTGATATATTCTCCCATCAAAGACAAAACAATTAGAATTGAAGAGAAACTTAATAATTAATATGAATTCCTCCTCCTGAATCAATGTGTGTGGAGAGATAGTATGCCATTTTCCTCATTTTTCTGGGCTCATTTGAGTATGTATATCTTCTTGTTTTGTTATATTATCCATTTCATTGTATTCCTTAGGTTTTTCGTGGTCATTATTCGATGAACGAGGATGACTCACTGTTTTGGATGTGATAAGCAGGTTTTTATTAACTCAATTATGTGAGTGCTGTATAATATTTTATCTATGTACATAACATCATCAAGGACGATATATTTTGTTTTAGTTTCGTCTGATGAAGGTCTGAAATCAGATCGAAACGTCGACATCAATAAAAGATTACAACATCAAGTAGGCTTTTTTAGTGCCACTAACCCTTACTATTAGTTCATCTATAATATAGAGCGGAGGTAACTTTAGTTTCATTATATATATATATATATATATATATATTTTTTTTTTTTTTTTTAAACACCATTTCTGGGGAGTGAGCAATGGCGCCGGACTTATTTCAAATCAAGACACCATTACTTATCAGCAAGGTTCAAAAAGCTTCTGACAATTCGCGTTGTTGACAGGATAACCTCTTTCTGCGCCGATGATATTAGATTCTTTGACAAACCTAGTCTTATCGTGTTATCAACCAGGTGTTTTTCAATAAGTCCGTTAACAGAGATCACGAGGGGTGCAATCCATATCGATTTCAGGTTGTAAATTTCTTTCAACTCAAAAGCAAGGTTATTATATTTAGTGATCTTTTCGGTGTATTTTTTCTCAAGATTTTCGTCTGCTGGTATTGTGACGTCAATGATGACAGCTGATCTTTCTTTATAATTAAACAGGACACAGTCTGGTCGATTATGCTCAACTGCTCTATCTGTAACTAAAGTTGTATCCCAATGAGCTTAATGCCATCCTTTTTCCAAGACGTCACCCGGAAAGTATTCATAGTTTTCTTACTTTCCCTCACAAGATCATATTTCAATGCAATAGCTTGATGGTATATTTTTGCCACTTTGTTATGTCTGTCCAGATATTCATGAGAGCCATTATAGAACATGATGATGTTATGTGCTGGATATTTTCTCGTACTTTGCCACATTTTCTACAAGTATCTGATGGCATAGATTGACCCGCAGTTCCTTTCAAAATGCTCTTGTTCCCACTATTTGATCCTGTATCGCCTGCAAACGACCTTCAGTTTCAGGACGTAAGTATCAACTTCTAGATATTGCATTGACAATTTTTTTATTTACATTTTCATTTTCAAGAGTTTGGGAAACGTCCATGGTAAATTTTACTCTCCCACTCATTTTGGAAGTCATCAGATGTGCGGTACTCGCAAGAAAAAGCTGTCATCTGCTAAATTTAATGGCGAGTATTTAATGTCTAGTGCACATAAATTTCGATAAAAGTCCGAATTCTTAGCTCTAAAGAAATGTCTCAGGTTATTGATTTCTTTGTTATGGATATTTTAAGATTCTGCAGTCCTCGGCCTCCTGATGTCGCGGTAGGTACAAACGCGCTACAGAAGCTCGCGGGTGGTGGATACCATGTTTTGTAAGTGTACCACGAAGTTGTCGATCCATCGCTTCAAGTTCAGTTGAGGACCAGCTCAGTACACCAAATGAGTAACTTATCGTTGGAATAGCCCACATATTCAGAGCCAGAAAGAAAGGTTTAGCATTAAGCTCAGATTTAATCACTTGGTTCACTCGGTGAAAAAACCTGTCTCTGAATACTTTTTCATTTCAGATGTCTTTATGTCTAGAGCTTGTTGCATGCCTAAATATTTATATGTTTCGTCCGGCCCGATGGTAGGGATCCTTCAATCTCCGTTTCATTCTGGTTGGAACACTGAATCCTACCACGAACAATATGCAATTTGGCACACTTGTCAACTCCTATCTCCATCTTGATTGCCTCACTGAAGACCATCACTGTTTCAAGTTGGCGCTCTAGTTGTTCAGAGTTGGGAGCATAAAGTTTCAGATCGTCCATATAGAGTTGGTGAGTGATCATACTTTTCTATTTCTATCAAACAAAAAAACCGTTCTTAGTGTTATTCAGAAGCATGCTGAGTGGGTTCAGGGCTAGGCAAAACCAAAGTGGACTCAGTGTATCACCCTGAAAGATCCCTCTATTGATTTTAATACTTGAAGGGACCTCTTTGTTTTCGTTATCTTTCATTTGGATCAAGGTCTGCCATTTACCCATGCTCTGCTCAAGAAATTTGATTATGGGTTGAGAAATTCTATAAATACGCAAGACCCTTATAAGCCAAGAATGGGGAACCATGTCGTAAGCCTTCCGATAATCAATCCACGCCACTGACATGTTTCTTTGTCTCTTTTAGCATGCCTTGTAATCAGAAGATCTGTTATTAAAAGCTCTTTTGCGCCCTTAGTACCATGTTGACATCCCCCTTGTTCTCTAGCCAATATTCCGTTATTAGTAACATGTCTGTAGATGTATTTTGTCAAAATGGACGTAAGCATCTTGTACATCGTGGGAAGACAGGTGATGGGCCTAAAATCTCTGGGGTCTACACTTCCAGGTTTTTTTGGAATCATAAAAGTAAGACCTGTTGTCAAGTAGTCTGGCATCAAACTTGGATTATCCACAACTTTCTGAAAAACCCGTGCAAGATGCACATGAGTAGACTCGAAGTTCTTCCACCAAAATTATGAATTCTGTCTATACCTGGGGTGGCCCAATTGTTCGAGTTTTTTAAAGCCATTTTGATATCCTTTGATTTTATTTTCATTATTTCCATCGTATTCAATTTTGTTTCATCCTCTACCTTTCGAATCCAGTACGCTGTGTCATCATGACTACATTGGTTTGCCCAAATTTTACTCCAAAAAACGTGGATCTCTTGTGCTTTTGGAGAGGTATTCAAATCTGATGGTTGCACAGAAGGAGGATTGCCAAGTTCACGGAAAAGCTTTTTTTGGTTGGCATGAAACAATTTGTTATTGATGAATCGTTTGTTTCGACTATTGTAACGTGAGATTCTAGAACCAAGTACTCTGATTTTTTGTTGAAGATTATCCAGCAGCTTTTCAAGATCTTTTCTAGTTTCGGGTGAGTTAGTTTTCACCCTATATTCTTTCGCTATAGCTTTTAAACGCCGCTCGACCTTTTTAGATGGTGTGGAATTCAGGTACGTATAAAGGATACCAATCTTTTTTCGATAAAAGTTTATTTTATTTTCAAGTCGTAATCTCCAAGGTGGCTCCGATTTAGGCAAGTTCGTTTTTCGTTGCGTTAGTTCGAACATGCCCAGAAGTTTGGCAGTTGTTATTGCCCCAGCGTATACCACATCATTAATCTGTTCAATGGATACTAGACCACTAAGATTTTCTTTTATCAAGATATTGATAGTAACTAATAGTTCTTTAAGACTTGCATTGTGAGGTAATCTTGGTATTGGAGGTCTATTTTTGGGATGTATTCCTTGGTATTGCTCTAGTGTTTCGTAAAAAGCTCTGGATTCAACCACACTGTACTGCTTGTTCTCTTCGGTAGATTCGATCACATCAGGTTCTTCTGAGTTCGACAACACTGGTTCTTCGGATATATTCGACATATTTATTGGTTTTGTTATAGTTGGCCAACAAGAAACTTTAATGGCATATAACTCGGATGACGATATTTTATCATGTTCAAGAATCCATCGCGCTTTGTTCGCTATGTTTTGTGCGTAAGTCAGTTTGTCTGGTCGCATATTATTCCAGATGTTAATTAAGGTGTTGTGATAGGTTTTATTAGGTTGCTCTGTCAATATGTCTTTTGCGATATAGTGTGCGCGCATAACCGTGCATAGATCCACGTGATTCCATCGCACACGACGATCCTGCCGCTGTTGTTATTTGCTGACAAGCGGTGGAACGAGCCGAAGCATCATTCAAACCAACTTCACCTACCCTTTCGGGGCAGGAATTTGTCTTACGGTTCCACTATGAAGAGTCGTGCGCTCGCTTTTTGACTCTTATATATATATATATATATATATATATATATTTTTTTTTTTTTTTTTAAACACCATTTCTGGGGAGTGAGCAATGGCGCCGGGACTTATTTCAAATCCAAGACACCATTACTTATCAGCAAGGTTCAAAAAGCTTCTGACAATTCGCGTTGTTGACAGGATAACCTCTTTCTGCGCCGATGATATTAGATTCTTTGACAAACCTAGTCTTATCGTGTTATCAACCAGGTGTTTTTCAATAAGTCCGTTAACAGAGATCACGAGGGGTGCAATCCATATCGATTTCAGGTTGTAAATTTCTTTCAACTCAAAAGCAAGGTTATTATATTTAGTGATCTTTTCGGTGTATTTTTTCTCAAGATTTTCGTCTGCTGGTATTGTGACGTCAATGATGACAGCTGATCTTTCTTTATAATTAAACAGGACACAGTCTGGTCGATTATGCTCAACTGCTCTATCTGTAACTAAAGTTGTATCCCAATAGAGCTTAATGCCATCCTTTTCCAAGACGTCACCCGGAAAGTATTCATAGTTTTTCTTACTTTCCCTCACAAGATCATATTTCAATGCAATAGCTTGATGGTATATTTTTGCCACTTTGTTATGTCTGTCCAGATATTCATGAGGAGCCATTATAGAACATGATGATGTTATGTGCTGGATATTTTCTCGTACTTTGCCACATTTTCTACAAGTATCTGATGGCATAGATTGACCCGCAGTTCCTTTCAAAAATGCTCTTGTTCCCACTATTTGATCCTGTATCGCCTGCAAACGACCTTCAGTTTCAGGACGTAAGTATCCAGCTTCTAGATATTGCATTGACAATTTTTTATTTACATTTTCATTTTTCAAAGAGTTTGGGAAACGTCCATGGTAAATTTTACTCTCCCACTCATTTTGGAAGTCATCAGATGTGCGGTACTCGCAAGAAAAGCTGTCATCTGCTAAATTTAATGGCGAGTATTTAATGTCTAGTGCACATAAATTTCGATAAAAGTCCGAATTCTTAGCTCTAAAGAAATGTCTCAGGTTATTGATTTCTTTGTTATGGATATTTTAAGATTCTGCAGTCCTCGGCCTCCCCGATGTCGCGGTAGGTACAAACGCGCTACAGAAGCTCGCGGGTGGTGGATACCATGTTTTGTAAGTGTACCACGAAGTTGTCGATCCATCGCTTCAAGTTCAGTTGAGGACCAGCTCAGTACACCAAATGAGTAACTTATCGTTGGAATAGCCCACATATTCAGAGCCAGAAAGAAAGGTTTAGCATTAAGCTCAGATTTAATCACTTGGTTCACTCGGTGAAAAAACCTGTCTCTGAATACTTTTTTCATTTCAGATGTCTTTATGTCTAGAGCTTGTTGCATGCCTAAATATTTATATGTTTCGTCCGGCCCGATGGTAGGGATCCCTTCAATCTCCGTTTCATTCGGGTTGGAACACTGAATCCTACCACGAACAATATGCAATTTGGCACACTTGTCAACTCCTATCTCCATCTTGATTGCCTCACTGAAGACCATCACTGTTTCAAGTTGGCGCTCTAGTTGTTCAGAGTTGGGAGCATAAAGTTTCAGATCGTCCATATAGAGTTGGTGAGTGATCATACTTTTTCTATTTCTATCAAACAAAAAACCGTTCTTAGTGTTATTCAGAAGCATGCTGAGTGGGTTCAGGGCTAGGCAAAACCAAAGTGGACTCAGTGTATCACCCTGAAAGATCCCTCTATTGATTTTAATACTTGAAGGGATCTCTTTGTTTTCGTTATCTTTCATTTGGATCAAGGTCTGCCATTTACCCATGCTCTGCTCAAGAAATTTGATTATGGGTTGAGAAATTCTATAAATACGCAAGACCCTTATAAGCCAAGAATGGGGAACCGTGTCGTAAGCCTTCCGATAATCAATCCACGCCACTGACATGTTTCTTTGTCTCTTTTTAGCATGCCTTGTAATCAGAAGATCTGTTATTAAAAGCTCTTTTGCGCCCTTAGTACCATGTTGACATCCCCCTTGTTCTCTAGCCAATATTCCGTTATTAGTAACATGTCTGTAGATGTATTTTGTCAAAATGGACGTAAGCATCTTGTACATCGTGGGAAGACAGGTGATGGGCCTAAAATCTCTGGGGTCTACACTTCCAGGTTTTTTTGGAATCATAAAAGTAAGACCTGTTGTCAAGTAGTCTGGCATCAAACTTGGATTATCCACAACTTTCTGAAAAACCCGTGCAAGATGCACATGAGTAGACTCGAAGTTCTTCCACCAAAAATTATGAATTCTGTCTATACCTGGGGTGGCCCAATTGTTCGAGTTTTTTAAAGCCATTTTGATATCCTTTGATTTTATTTTCATTATTTCCATCGTATTCAATTTTGTTTCATCCTCTACCTTTCGAATCCAGTACGCTGTGTCATCATGACTACATTGGTTTGCCCAAATTTTACTCCAGAAAACGTGGATCTCTTGTGCTTTTGGAGAGGTATTCAAATCTGATGGTTGCACAGAAGGAGGATTGCCAAGTTCACGGAAAAGCTTTTTTTGGTTGGCATGAAACAATTTGTTATTGATGAATCGTTTGTTTCGACTATTGTAACGTGAGATTCTAGAACCAAGTACTCTGATTTTTTGTTGAAGATTATCCAGCAGCTTTTCAAGATCTTTTCTAGTTTCGGGTGAGTTAGTTTTCACCCTATATTCTTTCGCTATAGCTTTTAAACGCCGCTCGACCTTTTTAGATGGTGTGGAATTCAGGTATGTATAAAGGATACCAATCTTTTTTCGATAAAAGTTTATTTTATTTTCCAGTCGTAATCTCCAAGGTGGCTCCGATTTAGGCAAGTTCGTTTTTCGTTGCGTTGGTTCGAACATGCCCAGAAGTTTGGCAGTTGTTATTGCCCCAGCGTATACCACATCATTAATCTGTTCAATGGATACTAGACCATTAAGATTTTCTTTTATCAAGATATTGATAGTAACTAATAGTTCTTTAAGAGTTGCATTGTGAGGTAATCTTGGTATTGGAGGTCTATTTTTGGGATGTATTCCTTGGTATTGCTCTAGTGTTTCGTAAAAAGCTCTGGATTCAACCACACTGTACTGCTTGTTCTCTTCGGTAGATTCGATCACATCAGGTTCTTCTGAGTTCGACAACACTGGTTCTTCGGATATATTCGACATATTTATTGGTTTTGTTATAGTTGGCCAACAAGAAACTTTAATGGCATATAACTCGGATGACGATATTTTATCATGTTCAAGAATCCATCGCGCTTTGTTCGCTATGTTTTGTGCGTAAGTCAGTTTGTCTGGTCGCATATTATTCCAGATGTTAATTAAGGTGTTGTGATAGGTTTTATTAGGTTGCTCTGTCAATATGTCTTTTGCGATATAGTGTGCGCGCATAACCGTGCATAGATCCACGTGATTCCATCGCACACGACGATCCTGCCGCTGTTGTTGTTGCTGGCAAGCGGTGGAAGAGCCGAAGCATCATTCAAACCAACTTCACCTACCCTTTCGGGAGCAGGAATTTGTCTTACGGTTCCACTATGAAGAGCCGTGCCGCTCGCACCACTGGACCCTTCACCGAGCTGAGCATCCTGACGGTTCCGAAGGGGTCAGCCCGCAACCTCCACCGCCCTGGCTTTTCTTTTTCACTGGTTTAGCAATTAGAAGAAAATCACGCTGATAGGTTGCTAGCCCATCAGCGGGTGTGATATAGGATCCATAGGGTCGTCACTCCCGAAAGCTTAATAACACCTGCGGTATATATAATTTGATAAATTATACATCAACCAGGAAAAGAAAACAAAACACAATATATATATATATATATATATATATATATATATATATATATATATATATATATATATATATATATATATATATATATATATATATATATATATATATATATATATTATATATATATATATATATATATAATATATATGATTAATTCGGAAAATAAGTCACAGCGTGACCGGGAATCGAACCGGATCTCAGCCTTACGCGCTGTTGCTCTTCCTTAAGCTACCACGACTATGATTTATTTTCCGATTTTTAGAGGTCAAGTAGTAAATTCGATAATCTTGGATTTCATCTCAGAAATCGCACAAGAGAATCAACAACTGAATCCTCTTTTCGCGTAATCCAACGCGTATGGTTATATGTATGTGAAAAGGTGTGTTTCACCAGCAGTGATAGCGTTGGATTACGCGCGAGAGGGGATTCAGTTAAGTTGATTCTCTTGTGCGATTTCTGAATGAAATCCAAGATTATCGAATTTACTACTTGACCCTCTAAAAAATCGGAAAATAAATCATAGTCGTGGTAGCTTAAGTGGAAGAAACAACAGCGCGTAAACTGAGGATATCGGGTTCATTCCCAGTCACGCCGTGACTTATTTTCAGAATTAATCATATCTTCCCTATCATAGGTTGGTGAAAAAACACCTTTTTCACATATATATATATATATATATATATATATATATATATATATATATATATATATATATATATATATATATATATATATATATATATATATATATATATATATATATATATATATATATATATATATATATATATATATATATATATATATATATTGTGTTTTGACTGTTTTCTTTTTCTGGTTGATGTATAATTTATCAAATTGTTTACTTGGCTTTTCAGGAAATGATGATCAGAATTATTTCAAATGTATATTAAGACGTTTCGAGAACTATCCCTTCGTCAGTTTTTCTAAAATTTGTGAATAATTAGAAAATAAACAATTTTGTAGAAAACATTTCACTTACATTAGAAATTGAAAGTCACTATGACAATTATAATTATACTAATTCTAAATATAATCAAAATAGCGGTGATGAGATTGTGAATTAGTAATTTAAAGTTATTTTGTGCTGGATGTTCCTTGTTATTTTCTTCTTAGATGAGTGTGTCGTAAATTGAGCTAAGGTTTTTTATGTCTGTCCTGTTATTGAGTGCGTTTTGTTGTTTTCTGATGTATATCATTTCCAGTACTTCTCTAGGCTTTTTGTCGTTCGAAATCTATAATTTTGTATTTTCGTAATCAATATTGTGTTTTTCCGTTGTTCTATGTTTTCTTAATGCGGTGTTCTGTGTGGTGGCGTATTTATGTGCATTTAATCTGTCTTTTAGATGTTGTTCTGTTTGTCAATATAAACTTGATTACAATCTTTACATGGGATGCTATATATTACATGAGATTGTCTCATTTTTGGTGTTTTACTTTTTGTTTTTGTATATAGGTCTTTCACTTGGTTAATCGGTTTGTGAGCAACTTTGATTTGATGTGGTTCTAAACATTTTTCTATTTTTTTAGATATTGTTGGGATATAAGGAAGGCCAATGTAGAAGTTGGTGATGTTGTCCTTTTTCCTTTGATGTGTGTTGCTTTGTTGAGTGTTGTATAATTTGTGTAGTCTATTTTTGATTATTTTCCAAATAAGTTTTCTGGGTAATTGTTCATAATTAGTAACTGTTTTGCTGTTTCAAGAGATTTTTCCTATATTTAGATGACGATAATTTTAGTGCTCTGTCTATATATGAAATAACAATTCCTTTTTCTGGTTGTAAGGATGATTTGAGTTATAGTTGAGATCCTGTTTGAATGAGTGTCTTTTCTGTACCATATAGTTTCTATTTTGTTTTTTTCTCGTATTAATGTTAAATCCAAAAAATTTAGCTTGTTGTCTTTTTCGTTTTCTATAGTAAAATTTAGTTTCTCGTGAGTATTGTTAAAATGGGATAGAATATTTTCGATGTCGTGTTCAGAAGTTATTATAAGACAATCGTCTACATATCGCTTGTATAGTGTTATGGTGTATGGTGTTGAAATGATGGTTTCTTCAAAATGTTCCATTACAAGTTGGCGATTGTGGCTGATAACGGACTGCCCACAGCAACTCCATCAATTGCTGGTAAAAGGATTCTTGATATTGAAAAAAATTTGTTCCAAGGACAAATTGTAAGGCTTCAATGAATGTTTCTTTGGATATTGATGTATAGTTTTCTATTCTGTTCCATTTTTCGGTTATCAATTCAGGTATAATATTAATGGGAATATTGGTATACAGAGAAGTGACATCAAATGAGTATAATTTGTGATTGTTTGGAATTAATATGTTATTCAGACTAGTTTTGAGGTCATATGAATTCTTTATGTAATATTGATTTTGATTGATGATATTTTTTAATATATTGGATAAGAATTTTGATAGGTTGTATAGAGGTGATTGGATGTAGCTTACTATTGGTCGTAGTGGTATATTTTCCTTGTGTAATTTGGGAAGTCCATAGATTTTAGGTGGTTGACTGTTATGAGTTGTTAAGTTTTTAGCAGTGGATGCTGTTATATAATTTTTTTCTTTCCATGTTTTTATTATTCTGTTATTTTCCTTTTGTAATGTAATTGTGAGGTCTTTTTTGATCCTTTTATAAGTGGAAATATCATTCAGTAATTCCTCCATTTTGTTATGATAGATATTGGAGTTTAAAATAACTGTTCTGTTTCCTTTGTCTGCTTTAGTTACGATGATTTGAGTATTTTCTTTCAAAAATTTTTTTGTTTTGTCTTTGTCTTTTGATAATTTTATATCTTCTTTCTGTTTTCTGTTCGGTAAATTATTCTGAAAATTTTGTAGTGTTTGTGTGAGTGCAAGTCTGATTTTGTTTTGTTCGTTTGTCTTGAGATTTGTTATGTTTGCTTCAATATGTGATATGTATGAGTAAACAGGAATTTCGTTTGGTTTGCATATAGGTATTGCATGCTTGGGATCTAAATTAAGAATTCTTTCAACGTAATTTGGTAATGTTGTATCTGATAAATTAATGATTTCTTCATTGTTTCCTTGTTCGAATTGATTTTCCTCTTCTTGGTGGCGTTGTAGTTTTTGAATTTTCTTGTTATGTTTTTCTGTGTTAAGGTGTACATTTATATCAGCAAGATTGTTTTGTAGATCCTCGAGTTTATCGAAAAACTCTATTGAGAGAATATTTTTTAGAATTTGTAGGTGTTTATTGGAGGTAGATGTCAGGTTGTTGATTATCCTTGTTGTGTCTGTAATCAGGAGTTGAATTGTCTTTCTTGTGTGTTTTTGTGTTAAATGTATGAACTTTTTTTCTAGATATCGGGAATCAAATGTAATATGTTGCCTGTTGTATTGTAGAAAAGTGGGATATAAATTCTGGTGCTTGCATTTTAACAGGAAAATTCTTCTTGCTCGATAGTTGGTTAGTTTCAATATGTTTAAGTTCGATCTTCTTATTAATTGGTTGATTTGAATGTTATTGGATCCCATTTCTTCGCAGAATTGTTTTGATCGCATAAGTGCATATTGGTGGATGTTTTCTTTGTGTATGTGATTCCAGTTGTGTTCCATAGTGTGATATATTCTTTCCATGTTCGTGAAGATGTTTAAAAAAATGATTTTCAATTTTTTGATTTATTGATGAAAATACTTCCCTTTATTTCAGCCGGGATATTTATATTGTGTTTTGTTTTCTTTTCCTGGTTGATGTATAATTTATCAAATTGTTTACTTGGCTTTTCAGGAAATGATGATCAGAATTATTTCAAATGTATATTAAGACGTTTCGAGAACTATCCCTTCGTCAGTTTTTTCTAAAATTTGTGAATAATTAGAATATAAACAATTTTGTGGAAAACATTTCACTTACATTAGAAATTGAAAGTCACTATGACAATTATAATTATACTAATTCTAAATATAATCAAAATAGCGGTGATGAGATTGTGAATTAGTAATTTAAAGTTATTTTGTGCTGGATGTTCCTTGTTATTTTCTTCTTAGATGAGTGTGTCGTAAATTGAGCTAAGGTTTTTTATGTCTGTCCTGTTATTGAGTGCGTTTTGTTGTTTTCTGATGTATATCATTTCCAGTACTTCTCTAGGCTTTTTTTGTCGTTCGAAATCTATAATTTTTGTATTTTCGTAATCAATATTGTGTTTTTCCGTTGTTCTATGTTTTCTTAATGCGGTGTTCTGTGTGGTGGCGTATTTATGTGCATTTAATCTGTCTTTTAGATGTTGTTCTGTTTGTCCAATATAAACTTGATTACAATCTTTACATGGGATGCTATATATTACATGAGATTGTCTCATTTTTGGTGTTTTACTTTTTGTTTTGTATATAGGTCTTTCACTTGGTTAATCGGTTTGTGAGCAACTTTGATTTGATGTGGTTCTAAACATTTTTCTATTTTTTTAGAAATTGTTGGGATATAAGGAAGGCCAATGTAGAAGTTGGTGATGTTGTCCTTTTTCCTTTGATGTGTGTTGCTTTGTTGAGTGTTGTATAATTTGTGTAGTCTATTTTTGATTATTTTCCAAATAAGTTTTTCTGGGTAATTGTTCATAATTAGTAACTGTTTTGCTGTTTCAAGAGATTTTTTCCTATATTTAGATGACGATAATTTTAGTGCTCTGTCTATATATGAAATGAAGTTGCTATGGGCAGTCCATTATCAGCCACAATCGCCCAACTTGCAATGGAACATTTTGAAGAAATCATCATTTCAACAACACCATACACCATAACACTATACAAGCGATATGTAGACGATTGTCTTATAATAACTTCCGAACACGACATCGAAAATATTCTATCCCATTTTAACAATACTCACGAGAAACTAAAATTTACTATAGAAAAAGAAAAAGACAGCAAACTAAATTTTTTGGATTTAACACTAATACGAGAAAAAAACAAAATAGAAACTATATGGTACAGAAAAGACACTCATTCAAACAGGATCCTCAACTATAACTCAAATCATCCTTACAACCAGAAAAAAGGAATTGTTATTTCATATATAGACAGAGCACTAAAATTATCGTCACCTAAATATAGGAAAAAATCTCTTGAAACAGCAAAACAATTACTAATTATGAACAATTACCCAGAAAAACTTATTTGGAAAATAATCAAAATAGACTACACAAATTATACAACACTCAACAAAGCAACACATCAAAGGAAAGGACAACATCACCAACTTCTACATTGTATTCCTTATATCCCAACAATTTCTAAAAAATAGAAAAATGTTTAGAAACCACATCAAATCAAAGTTGCTCACAAACCGATTAACCAAGTGAAAGACCTATATACAAAAACAAAAGTAAAACACCAAAAAATGAGACAATCTCATGTAATATATAGCATCCCATGTAAAGATTGTAATCAAGTTTATATTGGACAAACAGAACAACATCTAAAAGACAGATTAAATGCACATAAATACGCCACCACACAGAACACCGCATTAAGAAAACATAGAACAACGGAAAAACACAATATTGATTACGAAAATACAAAATTATAGATTTCGAACGACAAAAAAGCCTAGAAGTACTGGAAATGATATACATCAGAAAACAACAAAACGCACTCAATAACAGGACAGACATAAAAACCTTAGCTCAATTTACGACACACTCATCTAAGAAGAAAATAACAAGGAACATCAGCACAAAATAACTTTAAATTACTAATTCACAATCTCATCACACTATTTTGATTATATTTAGAATTAGTATAATTATAATTGTCATAGTGACTTTCAATTTCTAATGTAAGTGAAATGTTTTCCACAAAATTGTTTATATTCTAATTATTCACAAATTTTAGAAAAAACTGACGAAGGGATAGTTCTCGAAACGTCTTAATATACATTTGAAATAATTCTGATCATCATTTCCTGAAAAGCCAAGTAAACAATTTGATAAATTATACATCAACCAGAAAAAAACAAAACACAATATAAATATCGGCTGAAATAAAGGAAATATTTTCATCAATAAATCAAAAAATTGAAAATCATTTTTTTAAACATCTTCACGAACATGGAAAGAATATATCACACTATGGAACACAACTGGAATCACATACACAAAGAAAACATCCACCAATATGCACTTATGCGATCAAAACAATTCTGCGAAAATGGGATCCAATAACATTCAAATCAACCAATAATAAGAAGATCGAACTTAAACATATTGAAACTAACCAACTATCGAGCAAGAAGAATTTTCCTGTTAAAATGCAAGCACCAGAATTTATATCACTTTTCTACAATACAACAGGCAACATATTACATTTGATTCGATATCTAGAAAAAAGTTCATACATTTAACACAAAACACACAAGAAAGACAATTCAACTCCTAATTACAGACACAACAAGGATAATCAACAACCTGACATCTACCTCCAATAAACACCTACAAATTCTAAAAAATATTCTCTCAATAGAGTTTTTCGATAAACTCGAGGATCTACAAAACAATCTTGCTGATATAAATGTACACCTTAACACAGAAAAACATAACAAGAAAATTCAAAAACTACAACGCTACCAAGAAGAGGAAAATCAATTCGAACAAGGAAACAATGAAGAAATCATTAATTTATCAGATACAGCATTACCAAATTACGTTGAAAGAATTCTTAATTTAGATCCCAAGCATGCAATACCTATATGCAAACCAAACGAAATTCCTGTTTACTCATACATATCACATATTGAAGCAAACATAACAAATCTCAAGACAAACGAACAAAACAAAATCAGACTTGCACTCACACAAACACTACAAAATTTTCAGAATAATTTACCGAACAGAAAACAGAAAGAAGATATAAAATTATCAAAAGACAAAGACAAAACAAAAAAATTTTTGAAAGAAAATACTCAAATCATCGTAACTAAAGCGGATAAAGGAAACAGAACAGTTATTTTAAACTCCAATATATATCATAACAAAATGGAGGAATTACTCAATGATATTTCCACTTATAAAAGGATCAAAAAAGACCTCACAATTACATTACAAAAGGAAAATAACAGAATAATAAAAACATGGAAAGAAAAAAATTATATAACAGCATCCACTGCTAAAAACTTAACAACTCATAACAGTCAACCACCTAAAATCTATGGACTTCCCAAATTACACAAGGAAAATATACCACTACGACCAATAGTAAGCTACATCCAATCACCTCTATACAACCTATCAAAATTCTTATCCAATATTTTAAAAAATATCATCAATCAAAATCAATATTACATAAAGAACTCATATGACCTCAAAACTAGTCTGAATAACATATTGATTCCAAACAATCACAAATTATACTCATTTGATGTCACTTCTCTGTATACCAATATTCCCATTAATATTATACCTGAATTGATAACCGAAAAATGGAACAGAATAGAAAACTATACATCAATATCCAAAGAAACATTCATTGAAGCCTTACAATTTGTCCTTGGAACAAATTTTTTTCAATATCAAGAATCCTTTTACCAGCAATTGGATGGAGTTGCTATGGGCAGTCCATTATCAGCCACAATCGCCCAACTTGCAATGGAACATTTTGAAGAAATCATCATTTCAACAACACCATACACCATAACACTATACAAGCGATATGTAGACGATTGTCTTATAATAACTTCCGAACACGACATCGAAAATATTCTATCCCATTTTAACAATACTCACGAGAAACTAAAATTTACTATAGAAAAAGAAAAAGACAGCAAACTAAATTTTTTGGATTTAACACTAATACGAGAAAAAAACAAAATAGAAACTATATGGTACAGAAAAGACACTCATTCAAACAGGATCCTCAACTATAACTCAAATCATCCTTACAACCAGAAAAAAGGAATTGTTATTTCATATATAGACAGAGCACTAAAATTATCGTCATCTAAATATAGGAAAAAATCTCTTGAAACAGCAAAACAGTTACTAATTATGAACAATTACCCAGAAAAACTTATTTGGAAAATAATCAAAAATAGACTACACAAATTATACAACACTCAACAAAGCAACACACATCAAAGGAAAAAGGACAACATCACCAACTTCTACATTGGCCTTCCTTATATCCCAACAATTTCTAAAAAAATAGAAAAATGTTTAGAACCACATCAAATCAAAGTTGCTCACAAACCGATTAACCAAGTGAAAGACCTATATACAAAAACAAAAAGTAAAACACCAAAAATGAGACAATCTCATGTAATATATAGCATCCCATGTAAAGATTGTAATCAAGTTTATATTGGACAAACAGAACAACATCTAAAAGACAGATTAAATGCACATAAATACGCCACCACACAGAACACCGCATTAAGAAAACATAGAACAACGGAAAAACACAATATGATTACGAAAATACAAAAATTATAGATTTCGAACGACAAAAAAGCCTAGAAGTACTGGAAATGATATACATCAGAAAACAACAAAACGCACTCAATAACAGGACAGACATAAAAACCTTAGCTCAATTTACGACACACTCATCTAAGAAGAAAATAACAAGGAACATCAGCACAAAATAACTTTAAATTACTAATTCACAATCTCATCACCGCTATTTTGATTATATTTAGAATTAGTATAATTATAATTGTCATAGTGACTTTCAATTTCTAATGTAAGTGAAATGTTTTCCACAAAATTGTTTATATTCTAATTATTCACAAATTTTAGAAAAAACTGACGAAGGATAGTTCTCGAAACGTCTTAATATACATTTGAAATAATTCTGATCATCATTTCCTGAAAAGCCAAGTAAACAATTTGATAAATTATATATATATATATATATATATATATATATATATATATATATATATAACATCTTTTACGTTCGTACGTCATATCGTTTTAAATAAAAAAAAATATATATATATATATATGCCTCCGTGGTGATGTCTGGTTGTTGCCCTCAAATCCGAGGGTCTCAGCTGAAACTACAAATGAGCACTTGGTCTTTTCGTTGAACCCTGTATGTAGTTTCTCTCCCAAGTTCTTAACATCCTGGAGCTTGGATTGTACCGCGTTGACGAAGGCTAATTAGCCAGAAACATGATCATGTCCGTGGTTATCCAGATTGCGGGTTGTGCCAAAAACATCATCTCTTATCGTATTCCGATTTTTCCCGCGAGATCAATCATTCTTATATATATATATATATATATATATATAAATATTAAAACAATTCTCGACCGTGGAGAGACAATTGTGTAAAAAGGTTCTCGGTTTCGGTCTAGGAGTGAATGCAATGTACGCTGAAACGCTGAAACAACGGATAACACAGCATAAGAGTGATGCAAAAATAGGAAAGAGATCGTGTGTTTTGTCTTGTCATATGCGGGATAATGACCATCCGTTCGACTTTGAAAATGCGAAAATACTCGAAAGAGAGAAAATCTGAAGAAGAGACATTCCTGGAAATGGTTCATATAAACTTAACACCGAATACGATTAATTCGAGATCTGATGTAGATCAATTGAGTTCGATTTATTGCGGAATATTAAATTTCTCGTGACCGTTCATTCTGCCGAGGCGATGAAAATATTGTTGACGCGTCGATTTGTTTATTGTTTTTGGTTTTCTCCTTCTTGGTAGTGAGCTGATCGTCGCACTTGTGCACGAACGCTCGAACGCGAAGGATGTTTGGTTGTTTCCGAACAATTTGTTCGCGTAAGTTACGTTCTCTTCGCTTGCGCTAGATATCGTTGCTCTACTTTCGTTTTATATGCTGTCACCTAAATTAAGTTTGCTACTCTGATTGTAAGCTGATATGATTGTTTTCTAATTGATGACCATTATTTATGTTATTTTATTGTAGCTACAACCCGCCGATGAAGTTGCTAACCAGTAACGCAATATACGGGAATGATTCAGAATAAATGAGTTGATACATTGCATTCACTCCTAGACCGAAACCCGAGAACCTTTTTACACAATATATATATATATATATATATATATATAAGGGTAGTCGCGACTGACTAGTTGAGATATAAAATAGGTAATCGTGGGATAGCAGTCAAGGTAATATCAAATAAGAAGACTCTTTTATCCTATACTCGAGCTTTCGAAACTGTATTGTTTCTTTTTCAAGAGAGCTACAAAATACATACAATCAATAGATCAACCAGCATCAAGTCAATGAAAACTACTTACGACCGTGAGATTTAAATTATAAAGTTGAATTAACATTTCAGACCACATGGCCCAGCTCACACGTACCCCACATATTCTTATGGGTTACAACCGACATTGACATTAGTTGTTATCATGTCTTTAATGATTTTGATTGACGTAAACGTCCTAATCGTCACTGACAGCCATCGTACAAGTGAACTACGCCAATAGTCCTATCCCTCAACTTATGTCACCTCCACACATCACAACCCGAATACGAAGAACCAACCCAACGTGGCGAAAACAAACCATCAATAACAGATTCCGAAAAACACATTTCAAAATAACTCTACTATCGCAAAAATACATCGTCATTACTTAACCATTCCAAGTGAAAACCGCAGATAACAACCGGCCATGAAACATGAAAAATGCAAAATCTAAAAGCTCAGTTACTCTACTTTTAAAAAATATATAACAATATATCATCATATTTAAAACTTCCAAAAACTATACAAAATCCTACAAAATTTAAAGTACTTGCTATCCTAACCTCACCCCGAGTCAGACACCTCCCCTTAGCTGCACCAACCCTCTACTCATTGATATCCGAAATCCGCAGTTCCGGAGGATCAAGTACAGGCTTCTCTTGATACCCTCAATAGCTTTCATCGAAGAATTCAGTTTACCGTTGAGACCGAGACCGATAACTCGGTTTCCCTTCTTGGATACGAGGGTAATCAGGATGGTAACACACTACGAGCAGATTGGTACCGAAGTCGATGGCATCAGGAAGGTACATCAACTTTGCTTCATATCACCCGTTGAGAATGAAAATTAACATCATAAAAATTTGAAAACACGAATTTTGAGAATCTCCCATAATGTGTTTAAGGAAAAAATCTTCTCATTCTGAAGGATCTATTAATTAAGAATGGGTATCCAATCGGTCTAATCAAGAAATTAGTATTCAACACACCGAATGCGGTGCCACCAGTGTTGGAGGGGGATAGCGGTGACCCGATGGGACCGGGTGAGCAGCGTGGAACTGTGTACCTGACGCTACCGTACATGGAATCTCTAACACACAACATCATGAGAATCTTACCGAGAGAGAAGATTAAAATTGCAACAAGGAATGTGAAACCGGTTAAGTCTATATTTACTAACTTAAAGGACGAAGATAGCTTGTTATCAAAATCTAATGTTATCTACAGTATTCCATGCAAAAGGTGTGATCAGGTATACATAGGTCAAACGTCAACTAAATTGCAGCAAAGAATTACATTACATAAGAGTAATATTAGAACTGCAAAGAACTCTTGTGCATTGGCTCATCATGTGAACTCTGAGGATCATCATCCGGACTATGACAATATAAGCATCTTGGACACTGAACCGAGTTGGAGGAAACGCACTTTCATGGAAATGGTGAAGAATAACACAATGTGATAATCCAATGAAGATTCGAGGAGGGACACTGAGTCTTTGAGCAGGGTGTATTCCTATTTGATATCTCTGGATAAAAGGAGATATGTGGCCAATAGTTCATTTTCGGATATCAATGAGTAGAGGTTGGTGCAGCTAAGGGAGGTGTCTGACTCAGGGTGAGTTAGGATAGCAAGTACTTTAAATTTTGTAGGATTTTTTTGTATAGTTTTGGAAGATTTAAATATGATGATATATTGTTATATATTTTTAAAAATAGAAATAACTGAGCTTTTAGATTTTGCATTTTCATGTTTCATGGCCAAGTTTGTTATCTGCGGTTTTCACTTGGAATGGTTAAGTAATGACGGTGTATTTTGCGATAATAGAGTTATTTTGAAATGTGTTTTCGGAATCTGTTATTGATGGTTTATTTCGCCACGTTAGGTTGGTTCTTCGTATTCAGGTTGTGATGTGTGGAGGTGACATAAGTTGAGGATAGGACTATTGGCATAGTTCACACTAACGATGGCTGTCAGTGACGATAAGTTTCGTTGTCAATCAAAATCATTAAAGACATGATAACAATAACTAATGCCAATGTCGGTTGTAACCCATAAATATGTGAGGGTACGTGAGAGCTACGTGGCCATGTATTCTGAAAATGTTAATTCAACTTTATAATTTAAATCTCAGTCGGTCGTAGTTTTCATTGACTTGATGCTGGTTGATCTATGATTGTATGTATTTTGTAGCTCTCTTGAAAAAAAGAAACAATACAGTTTCAGCTCGAGTATAAGATAAAGAGTCTTCTTATTTGATATTACGCTTGACTGCTATCCCACGATTTATTTTATATACTATATATATATATATATATAACGAATACTTGAAGTATTGCACAAAAAGAACAATAGTACTACCAAATATTCCAGGATTAACTGAAAAACTTGTAAAGCTTCTAAAAAACGATGAAATTAGATTTGCTTTGAAAAATGTAAAAACTATCAATAACATTTTCACCAAATTGAAAGATAAATCTCCGAAAATGAGAACACCTCACGTTGTTTACAAAATTCCTTGTTTCAATTGTAATAATGTTTACATAGAAGTGAAACCGGACGAACATTGAGTAAAGAATAACATCACATAAAAAGTGATTCAAGACGAAACACTAAATCGTGTGCTTTGGCTGATCATGAGAATAGAGAAGGTCATCATATGAATTTCGAAGAGGTGGAATTATTAGATATCGAATCGGATATTAAAACACGAAAATTCCTTGAAATGGTGAGAATTACCCAAGAACCATTTACTATTAACAAAAAAACTGACATGGATCACAAAAATTCAATTTATTGCAACTTGTTTTTTCATCGATAATGAAATGAAATTGAGTCGTAGAAGACCAGCGACCCAACAAGTAAGTGCAAATAGATTGACCTAAAACTCATTAGCAACAAGATAAAGAATGTTTTAACGTGATAGCATCTAACGTAAAAATCGTAATACCTGATTGTCATGTCACTTTGACTTTTAGTTAATTCAAACTGAATTTCGTGATTTTCGACATTTTTACGTTCGTGCTATTCTTCGTTTTGTTGTACACTATTGGATAGAAACTAATTGCGATCTCTACACCTGTAAGTAGTTAATTTCCATGTAAGATCTTAATAAGTCAATAAGTCAATGTCTTTGTAGTTCTCTGAATGATGATATGAATTGATATCAGCTCGAGTAAGGACAAAAGAGTCGTTTCATTGTGTTGCTGCTACCCCAATAAACCTTTACAATTTTATATATATATATATATATACTGTGGAAAAAATCCAACAAATAGACCCAATTACTAACATAAATAATATAAAATGGGTTGAAAATCTAACAAATGAAATTGTTCAACTGACGTTCTTGAAACACTGAATTTGGGACCTAATTTTTGTTATCCATTGAAAAAAACGAACTACCTATTAAGAATTATAGCAAACGTTGAAACAGGTATTGATAAACTAGGTAGGAGAAAAAAATGAAATAAGACATAATTTAGTTCATAAAATAATCACATGTAAGCAAACAAATTAAAGAGATAGAAATTTGGAAATTCTCAATTCAAAGATTAAAAAAAACAAAAAACATATTTGAAAGAAAACCACAACTTATAATTCTTAAGCCTGATAAGTCAAACAAAACAGTAATAATGAATAAAGAAGAATACAGAACTAAAATAACTGACATGCTGAATGATCAAACTACGTATAAAAAAATTAAAAATAATCCAACTAATACTCACCAAAACAAATAAACAACATCATAAATAACTGGGAGAAAAAACAACTCATTACAAAAAATATTTCCAACGAACTCAAAATACATAATGCTTTACCACCACAAATATATGGACTCCTAAATTACATAAATCAGGCATACCACTTCGACCGATCGTAAGCTGTATACAGAGTCCAAACTATAAACTATCGAAAT
>JAIFOV010000269.1:0-26897 GCA_020654155.1 Novius pumilus
GAATTAAAAATATTTTTAAATCCTCACACTTTATAGGCAGGAAACCGTATTTTTTTGTTAATAAATTCAATTTTTAATAAATTTGTTAAATAAATGAGAATCCACGAATTAATTATCCACGAATCAAAAATATTTTTAAATCCTCACACTTTATAGGCAGGAAACCTCTTTTTTTTGTTAATAAATTGAATTTTTAATAAATTTATTAAATAAATGAAAATCCACGAATTAAAAATTTTTTTAAATCCTCACACTTTATAGGCAGGAAACCGTATTTTTATGTTGATAAATTTAATTTTCAATGAATTTATTAAATAAATAAAAATCCACGAAATAATTATCCACGAATTGAAATTATTCTCAAATTCTCACACTTTATAGGAAGGAATATGTATTTTTTTGTTAATAAATAAAATTTTCAATGAATTTATTGAATGAATAAAAATCCACGAATTAATTATCCACGAATTGAATATCCACGAATTAAAAATTTTTTTAAATCCGCACACTTCATTGGCAGGAAACCGTATTCTTTTGTTAATAAATTAAATTTTCAAGAAATTTATTAAATAAATAAAAATCCACGAATTAATTATTCACGAATTAAAAATATTTTTAAATCCCCACACTTTATAGGCAGAAAACCGTATTTTTTTGTTAATAAATTGAATTTTAAAAAATTTATTAGATAAATAAAAATCCACGAATTAATTATCGACGAATCAACTATCCACGAATCAAAAATATTTTTAAATCCCCAAACTTCATAGGCAGGCAACCGTATTTTCTCGTTAATAAATTAAATTTCTGATAAATTCAGTAAATAAATAAAAATCCAAGAATTTATTATCCAAGAATTAATTATCCACGAAATGAGAATATTTTTGAATCCCCACAATTTATAGGCAGGAAACCGTATTTTTTTGTTAATAAATTAAGTTTTTAATAAATTTATTAAATAAATAAAAATCCACGAATTAATTATCCACGAATTAAAAATATTTTAAATCCTCACACTTTATAGGCATGAAACCGTATTTTTTTCTTAATAAATTAAATTTTCGATAAATTTATAAAACAAATAAAAATCCACGAATTAATTATCCACGAATTAATTATCCACGAATTGAAATTATTTTTAAATCCTCACACTTTATAGGAAAGGAACCCCATTCTTTTGTTAATAAATTAAATTTTTAATAAATTCATTAAATAAATAAAAATCCACGAATTAATTATCCACGAATTAATTATCCACGAATTAAAAATATTTTTAAATCCTCACTATTTATAGGCAGGAAACCGTATTTTTCTGTTAATAAATTCAATTTTTAATGAATTTGTTGAATAAATAAGAATCCACGAATTAATTATCCACGAATTAATTATCCACGAATTGAAAATCTTTTTAAATCCTCACACTTAATAGGCAGGAAACCGTATTTTTTTGTTAATAAATTAAATTTTCAATGAATTAATTGAATAAATTAAAATCCACGAATTAATTATCTATGAATTAAAAATATTTTTAAAGCCCCATACTCTATAGGCAGGAAACCGTATTTTTTTGTTAATAAATTAAATTTTTAATAAATTTATTAAATAAATAAAAATCCACGAATTAATTATCCACGAATTAAGAATATTTTCAAATCCTCACACTTTATAGGCAGAAAACCGTATTTCTCTGTTAATAAATTAAATTTTTAATAAATTTATTAAATAAATAAAAACCACGAAATAATTATCCACGAATTAATTATCCACGAATTGAAATTATTTTCAAATCCTAACACTTTATAGGAAGGAAAATGTATTTTTCTGTTAATAAATTAAATTTTTGATGAATTTATTGAATAAATAAAAATCCACGAATTGAAAATATTTTTAAATCCCCACACTTTATAGGCAGGAAGCCGTATTTTTTGTTAATAAATTAAATTTTTAATAAATTTATTGAATAAATAAAAATCCACGAATTAAAAACCGACGAATTAATTATCCACGAATTAAAAATATTTTTGAATCCCCACACTTCATTAGCAGGAAACCGTATTTTTGTTGATAAATTAAATTTTCAATCAATTTATTAAATGGATAAAAATCCACGAATCAATTATCCACGAATTAATTATCTACGAATTAAAAATATTTTCAAATCCCCACACTTAATAGCCAGGAAACCGTATTTTTCTATTAATAAATCAAATTTTTGATAAATTTATTAAATAAATAAAAATCCACGAATTAAAAATCCACGAATTAATTATCCACGAATTGAAATTATTTTTAAATCCTCACACTTTATGGGAAGGAAACCGTATTTTTCTGTTTATGAATTAAATTTTCAATGAATTTATTAACTAAATAAAAATCCACGAATTAATTATCCACGAATTAATTATCCACGAATTGAAAATATTTTAAATCCCCACACTTTATAGGCAGGAAACCGTATTCTTTGTTAATAAATTAAATTTTCAATAAATTCATTGAATAAATAAAAATCCACGAATTAAAAATTCACGAATTAATTATCCAGGAATTAAAAATATTTCTAAATCCCACACTTTATATGCAGGAAACCGTATTTTTTTGTTAATAAATTAAATTTTTGATAGATTTATTGAATAAATAAAAATCCACGAATTAATTATAGGCGGGTATAACGCAGTGAAACACGATATGTAACAGCGTTTTATATTTATACGTGAACTATATGGATTACTGACAAAGACTGACAGTTAAATATTAATGACAATATCAAGTAAACATATCACGCATTCTAGATTGATAGAATTGGGTATCTTACACTTCCCCTCAATTTTAACAATCTTTAAATCCCAAACCTCTGACACAATTATCAAACTTGATGCCCGACAAGGGCTTGGTAAGAACATCAGCTATCATTTCTTCAGTAGGAAGGAACTTGATGATAAGAGGATAGGTCTGAATCGCTTGACGAATGAAATGATGTTTGATGTCCACATGCTTTGTCCGCGAGTGGAAAACAGGATTTTCGACCAATTTCCCAGCTGATTGATTGTCATTAAAAATGGTGATTTTAGACAAGGAGTCTAGACGAAGTTCTTTTACGAAGCTTGATAGATGAATAGCTTCTCGAATAGCTTCTGAGAGGCTTACATATTCAGCCTCTGTAGATGATAGAGCTACGATCTTCTGTTTGCGCGATGTCCAAGATATTGCTGCTCCGGATAACAAAAAAACGTATCCGGAATAGGATTTTCTGTCCAGGTTGCAGTTTCCCCAGTCCGCGTCTGCGTGTCCGAGGATTCCTCATCGTTCTGCGTGTAGATCAGCTTCCGGTTTATGGTACCCTGGAGGTATCTCAGGATTCTCTTCGCGCATTGCCAATGCGTTTTACCATTGTAGCTGTTGAACTGGCTGAGCATAACAACTGCATGAGCGATGTCTGGGCGTGTCCCAATAGCGATGTACATCAAAGCTCCAATGAGTTCGCGGTAAGGATAACGAGTATCGTTTCCTTCGATGTCCTTTTCTCGTTCAAGTTTTGTACCAGATGCCAATGGAGATTTTACAGGTTTGCAGTCGGACATTTCGAACTTCCGAAGAACTTCCCTAATGTATCCACTTTGGACAATGGAAATCTTATTTCCGATTTGCTCGACTTCGATTCCAAGACAATATTTAATGTTTCCAAGGTCTTTAACTTGGTATTCGGATGAGAGTCTAGCTTTGATTTCTCTGACTCGTTTCGGGTTGTTAGAAGCAATCACAATATCATCCACGTAGATTAGGATGTAAGTACTTCTCCTGGAAGTATTGTCTACGTAAACACAGGAATCGGATGTCGTCTGCAATAATCCCAGTGATTTGAGAGTGTTGCTGAGTTTTGTGTGCCATTGTCTGCCAGCCTGACGTAATCCGTAAATTGCTTTGCGAAGTTTACAAACTTTGTCTCCGGAACTCAGTTCACGAAGCATTCAGTTAGACTTGGCCACAAGGATTTCATCCTTTTCAGTTACGACGATTCTTTCAAGAGCGTCTTTTATAAAGATTGGCTGCTCCATGTAAACGAGGGTATCCATGTCACCGTTGAGGTATGCTGTGGTTATATCCAACTGTGTGACTTGGGGTCCGAGTTTTGCGGATAGTGCCATTAACAATCGGAATGAATCTAGGCGTGCCACAGGAGCAAATGTGTTGGTGAAGTCTATACCTGGCCGTTGGGAAAATCCACGTGCAACAATTCGAGCCTTTCGTCTATCTAAACTCCCGTCCGGGTTGAATTTGTTGCGTAGGATGGTGCGGCACGAGATCACATTGTGATCCTTAGGTCTGTCGACTAACTCCCAAGTATCGTTTTCCACAAGGCACTTTGTTTCCGAACAGATAGCTTGAAACCACTCTTGTTTGTCTTCACTCTTCAATGCATCGTTGAGAGGAACTTCGATGGCGGTCATCACCTTGCAAGCATCTACTTCGGAATTTTCGACATCTTCGTTGACTTGAGCTAAAAGAATTCCCTTATCTTCTTCCGCGTTCATTACGTCTACGTCATTTATAGATTCGTCGATCACTTCCTCATTGTATTGCTTTTTGGGACGACCTCTATTGCCGGTTTTGATCAATTTCGGCCTACCGCGACCTCTCTTAGTTTTCGGTTTCGTCCCTGCTCTCGCTGCATCTTCGACATTAGGATCTTCACGTTCACATCCACAATCCTGGAAATGTTCCAATCCAACTTCGGAGTGAAGTTCTTCACGTTCATTGACGTGATCTTCGGCATGTTGAATCGGGTGATCAATGAAATCAATAATGCTTGCGTCCATTATGATTTCTCTGGAGATGCGATTTTCGGGTGAAATCTGAGAATGGTTACGACGTGAAAAATCATTCCCTGGTAGGTTGCCTTTTCCCTTCGGAAGACACGATTGAAATTCGTTCAGGAATTTGACATCTCGAGATATGTGAATTTTGCATTCGCTGGGTACATAAATTCGATAAGCTTTGGATTGATCAGCGTAACCAACGAAAAATCCAGCAATTTCTTTGGGCTCAAACTTCCCCTTTCCTGGAGACTTATCGAGTACGAAGGCTCGTTTGCCAAACGAGAGAAGGTGTGAGAGATCTTGCTTTTTCCCTGTCCATCTTTCCATAGGAATTATTCCGTCAGGCAACGACTTCGTGGGGCATCGATTTCGAACATAATTCGCTGTGGCGATAGCTTCTGCCCAAATTGATGGAGGCAACTTCGCGTCAATCTGCATACAACGCGCGGCTTCGACCAATGTACGGTTTTTCCGCTCGGCTACACCATTCTGTTGTGGAGTATGAGGCGCCGTAAGACGTTGTTGAATACCAGATGTTTTCAGTAGATTCTCCATTTCCTTGTTAACGAATTCGCCGCCATTATCAGACAGAATCGCTTTGATTCTTCGCCCGAGTTGATTTTCAACAAGATTTTTATAATCCTTGAATTTCTGCACGGCTTCGCTTTTGTTTTTCAGAAAATATACGAGGCAAACTCTGCTATAATCGTCTATAAAAGTTATGAAATAGCGTGCGCCCCCCGATGACTGCGTACGCATTGGCCCACATAAGTCCATATGTACCAGTTCCAGAAGCTCCTTGGAGAAACTTTCACGGGTTCCAAAAGGGAGGCTAGTCATTTTTCCTGATATACATGACTCACATTTGATTTCTCTAACCTTTGTCATATGCTTCAAACCATTTACGTTCCCGTCCTTGGCGAGTATTGACAGGTCCCGTGCGTTCAGGTGCCCAAGGCGTCTATGCCACGTTTCGACATCGGTTTTGAGTTTCCTATCTTCATAGACGATATTCGCACGTTGATCGTATTTGCGTTCGCGGAGATAGAAAAGATCTCCAATGCGTTTGGCGATTAGCATTGTTTTACCGCATTGATCCGTCACAACTGCGCGCGATTTTTGAAAAGTAACGTCGTGCCCTTGATCCACAATTTTTGTGATTGACATGAGATTCGATGGTAAGTCCGGCACATACAATGTATCTTTTAATGTAACAACACTGGTCGGACTTTCAGCGATTTCAATACGTACGTCACCTTTTCCGAATATGCGAGTTTCCGAATTGTTCGCAAGTTTCAGCGATCCTTCTTTAACGCTCGCGTTTATGAAGGCACTTTCATCGAAACATAAATGCGATGTACATCCAGAATCCAAACACCAAAGATTGTCCGTATATATCGACCTGCGAGCGTTGTCCATTGAATAGCACTTATGAGCTTCGTTTGACTTTTCTTTTTCGTTATTCTTCTTAAGCCAACATTCGCTTTCTTTATGTCCCTTTTTGTGACAATAACTGCACTTGTATCGAATTTTCCCGTCCGTTTTCGTTTTGTTTTGATTCCCATCACTTGCATAAGACTCGTTTTTGAAACAATTTGCGCCCGATTTACCTTTGTGCTGGAACCTAACGGACGATTTCTGAGTTTTCGCGAACATGATGCTACCATTATCACTTGATTTTTGGCTTCTCGCATTGTGCTCCTCAATAATTTTTACCTTTAGGGCTTCAACATTAGGCAAATTATCGCGAGATTCGATGGCACATCGGAAATTCTCGAAACTGTTCGGCAAATTGTATAACAACATTATGGCAAGGAGCTCGTCATTTATATCGACGTTCATGGCTTTCAGCTTGTCTACGGCGTCGAAAAACTGGGCGAGATGCGTCGTGAGATCGTCGTCGTTTTGCATTTTCTGCTGCGTGAGACGTTTGAGGAGAGTTGGTTTTCGCGCGGGTCCTTTCGAGGCATAAACAGATTCAAGTTTTTGCCATACCTCGCGAGAAGTTGTGCAGCCCCGAATTTGTGCGAGTTCCGAAGGGTTAATCGTTAGGATCAGATCGGCCTTGGCCTTGCGATCGTTAGCTGTCCACGTCTTAACGGCGGCTTGTGTTCGCACGAGATCCGCACCTTCTCCTATCTCGACGGGTTTCGGAATTTCGCCTGACACGTATCCCCAATTATCATTCTTCACGAGCAAAGCTTCGGCTTGAATACACCATGTGTCATAATTGTCACGGGTGAGCGTTTCAAGTCTCGTCGTTGTCGCTGCGTACGCCATTTTCTTCGGCTGGTAGCTCGACTTTTCGCTTTCAAGTTTGCGGTGGTTTTCTCACTTGGTATTTCGTGTTTGCGAATTCACTTTTCGTATATCAACGCGTTTTATCGTGTTCGATTTCAATCTGAGCCCATAACCTATAGGCGGGTATAACGCAGTGAAACACGATATGTAACAGCGTTTTATATTTATACGTGAACTATATGGATTACTGACAAAGACTGACAGTTAAATTTTAATGACAATATCAAGTAAACATATCACGCATTCTAGATTGATAGAATTGGGTATCTTACATTAATTATCTACGAATTAAAAATATTTTTAAAGCCCCACACTTTATAGGCAGGAAACCGTATTTTTTGATTAATAAATTAAATTTTTAATGAATTCATTGAATGAAAAAGATCCACGAATTGATTATCCACGAATTAATTATCCACGAATTAAAGATATTTTTAAATACCCACACTTTATAGGCAGGATACCTTTTTTCTTTGTTGATAAATTAAATTTTTAATAAATTTATTGAATAAATAAAAATCCACGAATTGATTATCCACGAATTGAAAATATTATTAAATCTCCACACTTTATAGGCAGGAAACCGTATTCTTTGTTAATAAATTAAATTTTTAATAAATTAATTGAATAAATAAAAATCCACGAATCAATTATCCACGAATTAAAAATATTTTTAAAGCTCCACACTTCATAGGCAGGAAACCGTATTTTTGTTAATAAATAAAATTTTTGATAAATTCATTGAATGAATAAAAATCCACGAATTGATTATCCACGAATTAATTATCCACGAATTAAAGATATTTTTAAATACCCACACTTTATAGGCAGGATACCTTTTTTCGTTGATAAATTAAATTTTTATAAATTTATTGAATAAATAAAAATCCACGAATTGATTATCCACGAATTGAAAATATTATTAAATCTCCACACTTTATAGGCAGGAAACCGTATTCTTTGTTAATAAATAAATTTTCAATAAATTTATCAAATAAATAAAAATCCACGAATTAATTATCCACGGATCAAAAATATTTTTAAATCCCCACACTTTATAGGCAGGAAACCGTATTTTTTTGTTAATAAATTAAATTTTTAGTAACTTTATTAAATAAATAAAAATCCACGAGTGAGGGATAGCCCCGAGCATGTGGTGTGGGAGTGTGAAAGATGAACGGATGAGAGAGTGGATGTGATGAATCGATTGGGGATAGTGGCACTGCCGCCCGCGTGTGGCATCATACCGTTTATGGTGGGTGACAGACGCAGGTGGCAGTTGATGTATGATTTTGTGTGCAAGGTGATGGAGCGCAAGGAAAGGGAGGATAGAATGATGGAACGTAGGTCACAGGATGAAGAAGGGAACGTAGGAACGACGGACAACAGTGGAGAGGGTTAAGTAGGCAAGCAGGTAAGAGGTAAGGTACTGGGGGATGCTCGAAGGTAAGATCTGGTAAGGTCGGCCGAGCATTTCCCGAACGTACGCGCGTGTCCCGGAACGTCTCCAGCCCGAATATCTGGCTGGGACATGAAGGGCACGGAGGGTTTTTAGTGGGTAAACTTGGTTGACGGGGATGCCCTGCGCCCGTTCAGGAATGATTAAATCTTCAATGAATTTATTGAATAAATGAAGATCCACGGATTAATGTTGGAGTTGACGCGATTTGGATTCGAGCGCGGGATTAAATACATCCGTCTCTGACAAGCATTTATTCACGACTAACTAGATAACAAATCTGCTCGAGGTGGTGGATCGCTCCCCAGAATGGCGCCTCGCGGTAGTTGCGCCAACACTCCCCCTCGATTCGAACATCTCGAGTGTAGTTTGCTCTAATGACGACTCCGGGTCATCCCCGAAAGGTTTACGCAGCTCTGTAGCTTCGTATTGGTTAGGGCCTTCGTCACAATGTCAGCTACGTTTTCTTCCGATGCGACGTGGCTGATCTTCAATTGCTTGTTCTGGAGAGCTTCGCGAACAAAGTGGTACCTCACGTCGATGTGTTTGGTCCTGGAGTGGAACAACGGGTTTTCGGCGAGTTTGAGTGCTCCCATGTTGTCCACGAACAGCGTTACTTCTGCGAGTTGATGAAGACCGAGTTCTTCAAGGAAGCTTTTCCAATATAGGCATTCTTTAGTGCCTTCGCTTAGAACATGTATTCTGCTTCCGTGGACGAGAGTGCGACCGTCCTTCGTTTCCTAGATTCCCAATTTATGGGGCATCCGCTTAGGATTGTGACCTTCCCGGAGTACGATCGCCGATCGTCTTGGCAGTTTCCCCAGTCGGAGTCGACGAAGCATTTTAATGCATGGTTGTTGGCCGTGTATGTGAGGCCTAGGTTCGGAGTTGCTTTTAGATACCTTAAGACTCTCTTTGCCGCTGTCCAGTGAGTTTTGTTGTACCGGCTGCTGAACTGACCGAGACAACTGGCGGCGTGGCTGATGTCAGGTCGAGTGCTTTGGGCTAGATACGTTAAGCAGCCTATTAGCTCTCGATACGGGACGTTTGCTTCGAGTTCTTCGTTGTTCGGTTCGTTCGATAATTTGACGTGGCAATCCAGTAGGGTGTGAACTGGCTTGGCGTCACTCATGTAAAAACGTTTTTGAAATTTTAAGAAATAATTTATTTTATTAAATATAAAGAAGACATTAAGTACTCTATCAAAGTATTCCTTTAATCAGGCACTTATTTTGTACTAAAATTTTTTAATTTATTAACAAAAAAATACGGTTTCCTGCCTATAAAGTGTAGGGATTTAAAAATATTTTTAATTCGTGGATAATTCATTCGTGGATTTTTATTTATTTAATAAATTTATTAAAGATTTCATTTATTAACAAAAAAATACGGTTCCCTTTCTATAAAGTGTGAGGATTCAAAAATATTTTTAATTCGTGGATAATTGATTCGTGGATTTTTATTTATTCAATTAATTTATTAAAAATTTAATTTATTAACAAAGAATACGGTTTCCTGCCTATAAAGTGTGGAGATTTAATAATATTTTCAATTCGTGGATAATCAATTCGTGGATTTTTATTTATTCAATAAATTTATTGAAAATTTGATTTATTAGCAAAAAAATACGGTTTTCTGCCTATAAAGTGTGGGGATTTAAAAATTTTCTTAATTCGTGGATAATTAATTCGTGGATTTTTATTTATTCAATAAATTTATTGAAAATTTAATTTATCAACAGAAAAATACGGTTTTCTGCCTATAAAGTGTGGGGATTTAAAAATATTTTTAATTCGTAGATAAATAATTCGTGAATAATTAATTCGTGGATTTTTTTCTATTTAATAAATTTATTAAAAATTTAATTTATTAACAAAAAATACGGTTTCCTGCCTATAAAGTGTGAGGATTCAAAAATCTTTTTAATTCGTGGATAATTGATTCGTGGATTTTTATCTATTTAATAAATTAATTAAAAATTCAATTTATTAACAAAAGAATACGGTTTCGTGCCTATAAAGTGTGGGGCTTCAAAAATATTTTTAATTCGTGGATAATTGATTCGTGGATAATTGATTCGTGGATTTTTATTTATTTGATAAATTCATTAAAAATTTGATTTATTTACAAAAAAATACGATTTTCTGCCTTATAAGTGTGGGGATTTAAAAATATTTTCAATTCGTGGATAATTGATTCGTGGATTTTTATTTATTAAATAAATTTATTAAAAATTTAATTTATCAACAAAAAAATACGGTTTCCTGCCTATAAAGTGTGAGGATTTCAAAATATCCTCAATTCGTGGATAATTAATTCGTGGATAATTAATTCGTGGATTTTTATTTTTTTAATAAATTTATTAAAAATTCGATTTATTAACAGAAAAAACGGTTTCCTGCCTATAAAGTGTGAGGATTGTGAAATATTTTTAATTCATGAATAATTAATTCGTGGATTTTTATTTATTTAATAAATTTATTAAAAATTCAATTTATTAACAAAGAAATACGGTTTCCTGCCTATAAAGTGTGGGGATTCAAAAATCTTTTTAATTCGTGGATAATTGATTCGTGGATTTTTATCTATTCAATAAATTTATTAAAAATTCAATTTATTAACGAAAGAATACGGTTTCCTGCCTATAAAGTGTGGGGCTTCAAAAATATTTTTATTTCGTGGATAATTGATTCGTGGATAATTAATTCGTGGATTTTTATTTATTTGATAAATTCATTAAAAATTTGATTTATTCACAAAAAAATACGGTTTCCTGCCTTTAAAGTGTGGGGATTTAAAAATATTTTCAATTCGTGGATAATTGATTCGTGGATTTTTATTTATTAAATAAATTTATTGAAAATTTAATTTATTAACAAAAAAATACGGTTTCCTGCCTATAAAGTGTGGGGTTTTAAAAATATTTTTAATTCGTGGATAATTAATTCGTGGATAATTAATTCGTGGATTTTTATTTATTTGATAAATTCATTAAAAATTCGATTTACTCACAAAAAAATACGGTTTCCTGCTTTTAAAGTGTGGGGATTTAAAAATATCTTCAATTCGTGGATAATTGATTCGTGGATTTTTATTTATTAAATAAATTTATCAAAAATTTAATTTCTCAACAAAAAAAAACGGTTTCCTGCCTATGAAGTGTAGGGATTTGAAAATATTTTTAATTCGTGGACAATTAGTTCGTGGATAATTAATTCGTGGATTCTTATTTATTCAATAAATTTATTAAAAATTTAATTTATCAACGAAAATCCGGTTTCCTGCCTATGAAGTGTGGGGATTTTTTTTTTCCCACGCGACTTCAGCTACTGAGGCTATTAGTCGCTCCCACCTCCGATCATTATAGGACAATTGCTATGTTTATTTGTTCAATTTCAGAGCAAACTTCAAAGTTTATAGAAGATTTCAATTTCCTTAAAGAATTCAATTATTCTATCGTAATAAAATATTATATTGTATCTTATTTCACTTCGCAGTTCCATTCTTTTCTGTACATCCCTGAATTTGTTGCAGTTAAATAAATGTTCCACCGTTATTCTTTCATTGCACTCCCCGCACCTCGGTCTTCTCTGTCCCATCAACAAGTGGCTGTGAGTCAGATTTGTATGACCGAGTTTTAATCTATTCAAGACAGCTTCTTCGCGTCTGCTACCTGTATTGTATAATGACCTGTTTTTCCCAATTTTAACTTCCGGATATATTTTGCTTAAATTTGTTGTGGTAGAGTCCCATTCGCATTGCCAAAGTTGTTCAATATAATTTAAGTAGGCAGTTCGAATCATTCTTTATATTTATGGGAGTTATACTTTTATCCGGAAGCTGAATGCAGTCAAGTTTTTCTTTGAAATATACTGTAGCAGGTCGTGTAATGGTAGGCCTACGGTCATACAGATGCGCGGGGTTTTCATCAAAAAGGACAGAATAATTTGGGTGAGAATCCAGTAAATATATCTTACTTACGTAGTTAGCAAGTAGATGAAGCCTCCTGAATTTGAGAGGGAGGACACCAGTAATGACATTGAGAGACGATGACGGACTCGTACGATACGCACCGGTCACGATCCTCAAGGCTTGACATTGTATACTGTCCAATTTTTTCAAAACACTCTTGCGAGCAGAACCGTAAACGATGCTTCCATAATCAATTTTGGTTAGAATGAGACTTTTATAGATTCGTAGCAATATTTGTCGATCTGAACCCCAGGACAATCCCGCAATGGCACGAAGCAAATTTAATATCTTTTTGGAGCTTGTTGCCACTCGGTGAATATGCTCATGCCATCTCAGCTTGTTGTCTAATATGAGCCCCAAATATTTAATATTTTCTACGCACTGGATATTCTGATCACCTAAAAGGAGCTTTGGATTAGTTGAGCAGTTGCGTAGTCGACAAAAGTGAATAGCTTTAGTTTTTTCGCTGGAGAATTTAAATCCCAAGGCTTGTGCTCTGTTATAAAGTTTGTCTATATTTATCTGAAGTCTTTGGGTGATTTCATTCATATCTTTTCCCGATGCATACATGCATAAATCATCAACATACAAACATTTGCTTATGCTATCATCCAAGACGGACACCAAATTATTAACAGCCACAATAAACAGCAAAACACTCAGGGTAGATCCCTGGGGTATCCCATTTTCCAGGTTACGCAAAGATGATTTGTGACCCAGGTATGACACTCTGAATGTTCTCCGCTCGAGAAATTGCTCGATGAAGATGGGAAGGTTTCCACGGAATCCCCACTCGTGCAATGTTTCCAGAATCGCATATCTCCATGTCGCATCGTAAGCCTTTTCGATATCAAAGAATATTGCTACCAAGTGCTCACGGGTTGCAAAACTATTCTGGATATCGCTTTCGACTCTAATGAGGAGATCTATTGTAGATCGACCCTTTCTAAATCCCGCTTGAAAGTCGCGTATGAGCCCTTGGTCTTCCAGAATCTTCACTAATCTGTTGCTGACCATCTTCTCCATAATTTTACTCAGGCAGCTAGTCAGCGAGATCGGTCGATAGCTAGACGGTTTCTTTACTTCTTTACCCTCCTTGGGGATAGGAATTATAATAGATTCCCTCCACTGTTCAGGGAACGTCCCCTCATTCCATATTTTGTTTAGAATGTCTAAGAAATATTTTTTGTTCTCGTCCGGCAAGTGGATTATAAACTCATAGGGAATTGAGTCATTCCCCGGTGCTGATTTATTTAGTTTTGCTAGGGTTTCTCTCAATTCATTCTCATCAAACTCTTCGTTATATTCAAAGGTTTCATGAGTGGAAAAGTTCAGTGAGCGCTCTGCCGCTTGTTTGACCTCTAGGAATGCTGCTGAGTAGTTACTTGAGGCGCTCACAGTGTAAAAGTGGTCAGCAAAAATCTCTGCTATCTCATTAGGCTCTGTCACTGGGTTTAAGTTTGTTTCCAGCATTGGAGATGGTTGCATGAATTTTTTCCCCAGTATCGCCCGGATCTTCTGCCAAACTTCAGTTGAAGGAGTATCTTTGTTAAGCGTTTCGATGTATTGCCTCCAGGAGTCTCTTTTACTCCTAAGAACAATACGTTTGGCAGTGGCTCTGAACCTTTTGAATGAGATTAAATTCTGATATGTGGGATATTTTTAAAAGGTTAAGACTTTTTTCTTGTTTTTATGGCTTCAGATACTTCCTCATTCCACCATGGAACACGTTTTGATGACATGGTTCCCTGGTGCTAGGTACGCATCCTTCCGCAATATTTGTTATTTTGTCTGAGAAAAATTTTACGACTTCATCTACCGTAAACTCATCCAAGTTAAGAAAGTTTGCCTGAGTATTAACTCTTGAGTATCTCTCCCAGTCTGCTTTTTTAAGATTCCATCTTTGAGTGATGTTAGATTTTATTAAATGATCCGCAAATTCCATTGAAATCGGAAAGTGGTCACTTGACAAATGGTTACTTAATACTTGCCATTTTATCAGGAGCTATTGATGCAGACGAAAAAGTAAGGTCAATACATGAGAAGCATCTAGATCTAGAGTTGAGATAAGTTCCAGCACCTGTGTTACAAACCACCAGATCCAGCTGCTCAACCAGTTGCTCCAATAGTCTCCCTCTAGTGTCCATTCTCTTCGATCCCCACAATGGGTTGTGAGCGTTGAAGTCACCCAAAAATAAATGGGGTTGGAAGTTGAGTAACAATATCGATTAGGTCATTCAATGACCACGAAAAGTCCGGTAGGTACAGGTTGCAGATTGTAACTTTCACAGGATGATAAATGGTAACAGCTGCGACCTGCAAGGGACTTCTGATATCAACCTCCTGTATAGGGATATTATTCTTTATGAATATGATCACTCCTCCTCTAGCCCTCTGATGCACTCTAACATCTTTTCTAACAGACCGGAAACCCCGCAAATTGAAATTTTCACTCGGTTTTAGATGAGTCTCCTGTAGACAAACACACAGTGGATTTCTTTCCAAAATTAAACTTTTTAATTCACAATAGTGCGTCCTAAGACCATTACAATTCCATTGGATCAGGTTTTCTGTCTTAGCCATTGTTGATGAATTTGAAAAGTGAATAAATAACAACTAAATAAACTAATAAATGTATAAATTTGTATATAAATGTATAGATAAAACTTAATCGAGAGTGTATACAGGACAGCACAATTAATAAATAAATAAAAAGTAAAAAAATAGTATGAGTAAATATCACAGATAAATATCACGAGTTAAAAGATATAAATAAATAAGAACGTTACGACACATTTATCACAAAGGATTGTCGGGAGATGGCTCCCGACTTTTTCTAGGGCGTCCTTTTTTCCATCCTGGTTTCCTCTTTCGGGCGACTTTTCGTATATCAGAGTTCTGATCGGTCGTTTCATCCGAAGAAGAGGACGGATTTGCCTGTTCTCCCCGTTTTCTTTTATCGGTCGAACAGTCGGAGGCCTGTTCGACCGGAATAACCAACGTTTGTGGTTCCTTTCTCCTTTTCATTGGAATGGTAGGAGGTGGCATTAAAGCGGTTGGGGGCTGTATTATCAGCGGTTTTATAGCTGCTACAATAAGTGGAATAAGTTCGCTTGCCATGGTTTCAGTGTCAACCTTCAATGTGGGTGATGCTGCTTTGGCGTAGCTGACATTTGGAGATGGTGTAGACACAACAATTTTCCTCTTGGCTTCAGGGTATGATAAGTTGTCTCGTACTTTTACTTCTTGGATCGCTACCTCTTGCCGGTAAACAGGGCAATCACGCGATCGGGCTGAGTGATTCCCTTCACAGTTCACACAGGTTACGGGTTCCTCACATGGCTTACCCTCGTGTAATTCTCGTCCACACACGCAAACTTGGGTTTCTGTACATCTCATGGATGTATGTCCAAATTTTTGGCATCGGTAACACCTCATAGGTGGCGGTACGTATTGTCGCACAGGCAGTACATGAAATGCTGCCTTTATTTTTTTCGGTAGGATGGTAGAGTTGAAGGTTAAAATATGGTTCGGCGAATCGACCATTTCGCCATCCTTTTTTATCCTAATTCTTCTAACTTCAACCACTCCTTGTTCCTTTAGTCCCTCTACTAATTCCTCAACAGGGCAGTTCAATAAATCCCTACAGAATATCACACCTTTGGTTACATTCAAGGTTTTGTGTGGGATTACCTCCACTTCCATCGTGTCGAATTTTGTTGTTGTTAACAGCTTTCCTGCTTGGGCCGCAGATGCTGTCTCCACCAATAAACCATCTTTTATTTTCTTAACATTCTTCACCTCGCCTATTAGACCACGCAATACTCTCTCAATCAAAAAGGGGTTGATTTTAAAAAAGTCTCCCTCCTTTCTCTTCACGACCAGGAACCGGGGCGTTACCACCTTTCCTGGTTCGTGTTTTAGGGGATTTTTGGTGTGGACCCCATCCACATTCATTATTATAGAGGTGGACGCCTCTTTTTTTTTGAAGGAATGGAATTCATTTTGTTCCCACGCGTATCCTAGGAGTGATGTCACCCGCAGTAGAGCCTGGATACTACGAGAAGGCTTTATACAACCGGATTTCGCCTGGTCTCCGGAGGGCTCCGTATGCAACCCACTATCGTAGGGCCATTCATCCGTCAGCACGGGTCGCATTACACCTTGGATTACGCCTCCCTTGCGCAGGAAGGAGCGAGCTAAGGCACCCGGGATCGCTACACCCGTACATGCTGGTTCGAAAACCAGCATGCCCCTGAGGAAAGTGTGGGGATTTAAAAATATTTTCAATTCGTTGATAATTAATTCGTGGATAATTAATTCGTGGATTTTTATTTATTTAATAAATTTATTGAAAATTTAATTTATTAACAAGAAAATACGGTTTCCTGCCTATCGAGTGTAAGGATTCGAAGATATTTTTAATTCGTGGATAATTAATTCGTGGATTTCTATTTATTCAATAAATTTATTAGAAATTTAATTAATTAACAAAAAATACGGTTTCCTGCCTATAAAGTGTGGGAATTCAAAAATATTTTTAATTCGTGGATTATTTATTGGTGGATTTTTATTTATTTGATAAATTTATTGAAAATTTAATTCATCAACAAAAAAATACGGTTTCCTGCCTATAAAGTCTGGGGATTTGAAAATATTTTTAATTTGCGGATAATTAATTCGTAGATTTTTATTTATTTAATTAATTTATTGAAAATTTAATTTATTAACAAAATAAACGGTTTCCTTCCTATAAAGTGTGGTGATTTGAAAATATTTTTAATTCGTGGATAATTAATTTGTGAATAATTAATTCGTGGATAATTAATTCGTGGATTTTTATTTATTTAATAATATTAAAAATTTAATTTATTAACAAAAAAACACGGTTCCCTGCCTATGGAGTGTGGGGATTCAAAAATATTTTTAATTCGTGGATAATTAATTTGTGGATAATTAATTCGTGGATAATTAATTCGTGGATTCTTATTTATTTAATAAATTTATTAAAAATTTATTTTATAAACAAAAAAATACGGTTTCCTGCCTATAAAAGTGAGGATTTGAAAATATTTTTAATTCGTGGATAATTAATTCGTGGATTTCTATTTATTGAATAAATTTATTAAAAATTCAATTTATCAACAAAAATACGGTTTCCTGACTATAAAGTGTGAGGATTCAAAATATTTTCAATTCGTGGATAATTGATTCGTGGACAATTAATTCGTGGATTTTTATTCATTTAATAAATTTATTGAAAATTTAATTTATTAACAAAAAAATACGGTTTCCTGCATATAAAGTGTAAGGATTCAAAAATATTTTCAATTCGTGGATAACTAATTCGTGGATAATTAATTCGTGGATTTTTATTTATTCAATTAATTCATTAAAAATTTCATTTATTAACAAAGAATATGGTTTCCTGCCTAAAAAGTGTGAAGATTTAAAAATATTTTTAATTCGTGGATAATTAATTCGTGGATAATTAATTCGTGGATTTTTTTTATTTGATGAATTTATTAAAAATTTAATTTATTAACAAATGAATACGGTTTCCTTCCTATAAAGTGTGAGGATTTAAAAATATTTTCAATTCGTGGATAATAAATTCGTGGATTTTTATTCATTCAATGAATTTGTTAAAAATTTAATTTATTAACAAAAAAATACGGTTTCCTACCTATAAAGTGTGAGGATTTAAAAATATTTTCCATTCGTGGATAATTAATTCGTGGATTTTTATTCATTTAATAAATTTATTAAAAATTTAATTTATTAACAAAAAATACGGTTTCCTGACTATAAGGTGTGAGGATTTAAAAATATTTTTAATTCGTGGATAATTGATTCGTGGATAATTAATTCGTGGATTTTTGTTCATTCAATAAATTTATTAAAAATTCAATTTATCAACTAAAAAATACGGTGTGAGGATTCAAAAATATTTTTAATTCGTGGATAATTAATTCGTGGATTTCTTTATTTGATAAATTTATTAAAAATTTAATTTATTAACAAAGAATACGGTTTCCTTCCTATAAAGTGTTAGGATTTAAAAATATTTTCAATTCGTGGATAATTAATTCGTGGATTTTTATTCATTCAATGAATTTATCAAAAATTTAATTTATCAACAGAAAAATACGGTTTCCAGCCTATTAAGTGTGAGGATTTAAAAATAAATCTTTAAATCCCAAACCTCTGACACAATTATCAAACTTGATGCCCGACAAGGGCTTGGTAAGAACATCAGCTATCATTTCTTCAGTAGGAAGGAACTTGATGATAAGAGGATAGGTCTGAATCGCTTGACGAATGAAATGATGTTTGATGTCCACATGCTTTGTCCGCGAGTGGAAAACAGGATTTTCGACCAATTTCCCAGCTGATTGATTGTCATTAAAATGGTGATTTTAGACAAGGAGTCTAGACGAAGTTCTTTTACGAAGCTTGATAGATGAATAGCTTCGAATAGCTTCTGAGAGGCTTACATATTCAGCCTCTGTAGATGATAGAGCTACGATCTTCTGTTTGCGCGATGTCCAAGATATTGCTGCTCCGGATAACAAAAAACGTATCCGGAATAGGATTTTCTGTCCAGGTTGCAGTTTCCAGTCCGCGTCTGCGTGTCCGAGGATTCCTCATCGTTCTGCGTGTAGATCAGCTTCCGGTTTATGGTACCCTGGAGGTATCTCAGGATTTCTTCGCGCATTGCCAATGCGTTTTACCATTGTAGCTGTTGAACTGGCTGAGCATAACAACTGCATGAGCGATGTCTGGGCGTGTCCCAATAGCGATGTACATCAAAGCTCCAATGAGTTCGCGGTAAGGATAACGAGTATCGTTTCCTTCGATGTCCTTTTCTCGTTCAAGTTTTGTACCAGATGCCAATGGAGATTTTACAGGTTTGCAGTCGGACATTTCTGAACTTCCGAAGAACTTCCTAATGTATCCACTTTGGACAATGGAAATCTTATTTCCGATTTGCTCGACTTCGATTCCAAGACAATATTTAATGTTTCCAAGGTCTTTAACTTGGTATTCGGATGAGAGTCTAGCTTTGATTTCTCTGACTCGTTTCGGGTTGTTAGAAGCAATCACAATATCATCCACGTAGATTAGGATGTAAGTACTTCCTGGAAGTATTGTCTACGTAAACACAGGAATCGGATGTCGTCTGCAATAATCCCAGTGATTTGAGAGTGTTGCTGAGTTTTGTGTGCCATTGTCTGCCAGCCTGACGTAATCCGTAAATTGCTTTGCGAAGTTTACAAACTTTGTCTCCGGAACTCAGTTCACGAAGCATTCGGTTAGATTTGGCCACAAGGATTTCATCCTTTCAGTTACGACGATTCTTTCAAGAGCGTCTTTTATAAAGATTGGCTGCTCCATGTAAACGAGGGTATCCATGTCACCGTTGAGGTATGCTGTGGTTATATCCAACTGTGTGACTTGGGGTCCGAGTTTTGCGGATAGTGCCATTAACAATCGGAATGAATCTAGGCGTGCCACAGGAGCAAATGTGTTGGTGAAGTCTATACCTGGCCGTTGGGAAAATCCACGTGCAACAATTCGAGCCTTTCGTCTATCTAAACTCCCGTCCGGGTTGAATTTGTTGCGTAGGATGGTGCGGCACGAGATCACATTGTGATCCTTAGGTCTGTCGACTAACTCCCAAGTATCGTTTTCCACAAGGCACTTTGTTTCCGAACAGATAGCTTGAAACCACTCTTGTTTGTCTTCACTCTTCAATGCATCGTTGAGAGGAACTTCGATGGCGGTCATCACCTTGCAAGCATCTACTTCGGAATTTTCGACATCTTCGTTGACTTGAGCTAAAAGAACTTATCTTCTTCCGCGTTCATTACGTCTACGTCATTTATAGATTCGTCGATCACTTCCTCATTGTATTGCTTTTTGGGACGACCTCTATTGCCGGTTTTGATCAATTTCGGCCTACCGCGACCTCTCTTAGTTTTCGGTTTCGTCCCTGCTCTCGCTGCATCTTCGACATTAGGATCTTCACGTTCACATCCACAATCCTGGAAATGTTCCAATCCAACTTCGAGTGAAGTTCTTCACGTTCATTGACGTGATCTTCGGCATGTTGAATCGGTGATCAATGAAATCAATAATGCTTGCGTCCATTATGATTTCTCTGGAGATGCGATTTTCGGGTGAAATCTGAGAATGGTTACGACGTGAAAAATCATTCCCTGGTAGGTTGCCTTTCCTTCGGAAGACACGATTGAAATTCGTTCAGGAATTTGACATCTCGAGATATGTGAATTTTGCATTCGCTGGGTACATAAATCGATAAGCTTTGGATTGATCAGCGTAACCAACGAAAAATCCAGCAATTTCTTTGGGCTCAAACTTCCCCTTTCCTGGAGACTTATCGAGTACGAAGGCTCGTTTGCCAAACGAGAGAAGGTGTGAGAGATCTTGCTTTTTCCCTGTCCATCTTTCCATAGGAATTATTCCGTCAGGCAACGACTTCGTGGGGCATCGATTTCGAACATAATTCGCTGTGGCGATAGCTTCTGCCCAAATTGATGGAGGCAACTTCGCGTCAATCTGCATACAACGCGCGGCTTCGACCAATGTACGGTTTTTCCGCTCGGCTACACCATTCTGTTGTGGAGTATGAGGCGCCGTAAGACGTTGTTGAATACCAGATGTTTTCAGTAGATTCTCCATTTCCTTGTTAACGAATTCGCCGCCATTATCAGACAGAATCGCTTTGATTCTTCGCCCGAGTTGATTTTCAACAAGATTTTTATAATCCTTGAATTTCTGGCTTCGCTTTTGTTTTTCAGAAAATATACGAGGCAAACTCTGCTATAATCGTCTATAAAAGTTATGAAATAGCGTGCGCCCCGATGACTGCGTACGCATTGGCCCACATAAGTCCATATGTACCAGTTCCAGAAGCTCCTTGAGAAACTTTCACGGGTTCCAAAAAGGAGGCTAGTCATTTTTCCTGATATACATGACTCACATTTGATTTCTCTAACCTTTGTCATATGCTTCAAACCATTTACGTTCCCGTCCTTGGCGAGTATTGACAGGTCCCGTGCGTTCAGGTGCCCAAGGCGTCTATGCCACGTTTCGACATCGGTTTTGAGTTTCCTATCTTCATAGACGATATTCGCACGTTGATCGTATTTGCGTTCGCGGAGATAGAAAAGATCTCCAATGCGTTTGGCGATTAGCATTGTTTTACCGCATTGATCCGTCACAACTGCGCGCGATTTTTGAAAAGTAACGTCGTGCCCTTGATCCACAATTTTTGTGATTGACATGAGATTCGATGGTAAGTCCGGCACATACAATGTATTTTAATGTAACAACACTGGTCGGACTTTCAGCGATTTCAATACGTACGTCACCTTTTCCGAATATGCGAGTTTCCGAATTGTTCGCAAGTTTCAGCGATCCTTCTTTAACGCTCGCGTTTATGAAGGCACTTTCATCGAAACATAAATGCGATGTACATCCAGAATCCAAACACCAAAGATTGTCCGTATATATCGACCTGCGAGCGTTGTCCATTGAATAGCACTTATGAGCTTCGTTTGACTTTTCTTTTCGTTATTCTTCTTAAGCCAACATTCGCTTTCTTTATGTCCTTTTTGTGACAATAACTGCACTTGTATCGAATTTTCCTGTCCGTTTTCGTTTTGTTTTGATTCCCATCACTTGCATAAGACTCGTTTTTGAAACAATTTGCGCCTGATTTACCTTTGTGCTGGAACCTAACGGACGATTTCTGAGTTTTCGCGAACATGATGCTACCATTATCACTTGATTTTTGGCTTCGCATTGTGCTCCTCAATAATTTTTACCTTTAGGGCTTCAACATTAGGCAAATTATCGCGAGATTCGATGGCACATCGGAAATTCTCGAAACTGTTCGGCAAATTGTATAACAACATTATGGCAAGGAGCTCGTCATTTATATCGACGTTCATGGCTTTCAGCTTGTCTACGGCGTCGAAAAACTGGGCGAGATGCGTCGTGAGATCGTCGTCGTTTTGCATTTTCTGCTGCGTGAGACGTTTGAGGAGAGTTGGTTTTCGCGCGGGTCCTTTCGAGGCATAAACAGATTCAAGTTTTGCCATACCTCGCGAGAAGTTGTGCAGCCCCGAATTTGTGCGAGTTCCGAAGGGTTAATCGTTAGGATCAGATCGGCCTTGGCCTTGCGATCGTTAGCTGTCCACGTCTTAACGGCGGCTTGTGTTCGCACGAGATCCGCACCTTCTCCTATCTCGACGGGTTTCGGAATTTCGCCTGACACGTATCCCCAATTATCATTCTTCACGAGCAAAGCTTCGGCTTGAATACACCATGTGTCATAATTGTCACGGGTGAGCGTTTCAAGTCTCGTCGTTGTCGCTGCGTACGCCATTTTCTTCGGCTGGTAGCTCGACTTTTCGCTTTCAAGTTTGCGGTGGTTTTCTCACTTGGTATTTCGTGTTTGCGAATTCACTTTTCGTATATCAACGCGTTTTATCGTGTTCGATTTCAATCTGAGCCCATAACCTATAGGCGGGTATAACGCAGTGAAACACGATATGTAACAGCGTTTTATATTTATACGTGAACTATATGGATTACTGACAAAGACTGACAGTTAAATTTTAATGACAATATCAAGTAAACATATCACGCATTCTAGATTGATAGAATTGGGTATCTTACATTAATTATCTACGAATTAAAAATATTTTTAAAGCCCCACACTTTATAGGCAGGAAACCGTATTTTTTGATTAATAAATTAAATTTTTAATGAATTCATTGAATGAAAAAGATCCACGAATTGATTATCCACGAATTAATTATCCACGAATTAAAGATATTTTTAAATACCCACACTTTATAGGCAGGATACCTTTTTTCTTTGTTGATAAATTAAATTTTTAATAAATTTATTGAATAAATAAAAATCCACGAATTGATTATCCACGAATTGAAAATATTATTAAATCTCCACACTTTATAGGCAGGAAACCGTATTCTTTGTTAATAAATTAAATTTTTAATAAATTAATTGAATAAATAAAAATCCACGAATCAATTATCCACGAATTAAAAATATTTTTAAAGCTCCACACTTCATAGGCAGGAAACCGTATTTTTTTGTTAATAAATAAAATTTTTGATAAATTCATTGAATGAATAAAAATCCACGAATTGATTATCCACGAATTAATTATCCACGAATTAAAGATATTTTTAAATACCCACACTTTATAGGCAGGATACCTTTTTTCGTTGATAAATTAAATTTTTATAAATTTATTGAATAAATAAAAATCCACGAATTGATTATCCACGAATTGAAAATATTATTAAATCTCCACACTTTATAGGCAGGAAACCGTATTCTTTGTTAATAAATAAATTTTCAATAAATTTATCAAATAAATAAAAATCCACGAATTAATTATCCACGGATCAATATTTTTAAATCCCCACACTTTATAGGCAGGAAACCGTATTTTTTGTTAATAAATTAAATTTTTAGTAACTTTATTAAATAAATAAAAATCCACGAGTGAGGGATAGCCCCGAGCATGTGGTGTGGGAGTGAAAGATGAACGGATGAGAGAGTGGATGTGATGAATCGATTGGGGATAGTGGCACTGCCGCCCGCGTGTGGCATCATACCGTTTATGGTGGGTGACAGACGCAGGTGGCAGTTGATGTATGATTTTGTGTGCAAGGTGATGGAGCGCAAGGAAAGGGAGGATAGAATGATGGAACGTAGGTCACAGGATGAAGAAGGGAACGTAGGAACGACGGACAACAGGAGAGGGTTAAGTAGGCAAGCAGGTAAGAGGTAAGGTACTGGGGATGCTCGAAGGTAAGATCTGGTAAGGTCGGCCGAGCATTTCCCGAACGTACGCGTGTCTGGAACGTCTCCAGCCCGAATATCTGGCTGGGACATGAAGGGCACGGAGGGTTTTAGTGGGTAAACTTGGTTGACGGGGATGCCCTGCGCCCGTTCAGGAATGATTAAATCTTCAATGAATTTATTGAATAAATGAAGATCCACGGATTGGAGTTGACGCGATTTGGATTCGAGCGCGGGATTAAATACATCCGTCTCTGACAAGCATTTATTCACGACTAACTAGATAACAAATCTGCTCGAGGTGGTGGATCGCCCAGAATGGCGCCTCGCGGTAGTTGCGCCACACTCCTCGATTCGAACATCTCGAGTGTAGTTTGCTCTAATGACGACTCCGGGTCATCCCCGAAAGGTTTACGCAGCTCTGTAGCTTCGTATTGGTTAGGCCTTCGTCACAATGTCAGCTACGTTTTCTTCCGATGCGACGTGGCTGATCTTCAATTGCTTGTTCTGGAGAGCTTCGCGAACAAAGTGGTACCTCACGTCGATGTGTTTGGTCCTGGAGTGGAACAACGGGTTTTCGGCGAGTTTGAGTGCTCCCATGTTGTCCACGAACAGCGTTACTTCTGCGAGTTGATGAAGACCGAGTTCTTCAAGGAAGCTTTTCCAATATAGGCATTCTTTAGTGCCTTCGCTTAGAGACATGTATTCTGCTTCCGTGGACGAGAGTGCGACCGTCCTTCGTTTCCTAGATTCCCAATTTATGGGGCATCCGCTTAGGATTGTGACCTTCCTGGAGTACGATCGCCGATCGTCTTGGCAGTTTCCCCAGTCGGAGTCGACGAAGCATTTTAATGCATGGTTGTTGGCCGTGTATGTGAGGCCTAGGTTCGGAGTTGCTTTAGATACCTTAAGACTCTCTTTGCCGCTGTCCAGTGAGTTTTGTTGTACCGGCTGCTGAACTGACCGAGACAACTGGCGGCGTGGCTGATGTCAGGTCGAGTGCTTTGGGCTAGATACGTTAAGCAGCCTATTAGCTCTCGATACGGGACGTTTGCTTCGAGTTCTTCGTTGTTCGGTTCGTTCGATAATTTGACGTGGCAATCCAGTAGGGTGTGAACTGGCTTGGCGTCACTCATGTAAAAACGTTTTTGAAATTTTAAGAAATAATTTATTTTATTAAATATAAGAAGACATTAAGTACTCTATCAAAGTATTCCTTTAATCAGGCACTTATTTTGTACTAAAATTTTTTAATTTATTAACAAAAAAATACGGTTTCCTGCCTATAAAGTGTAGGGATTTAAAAATATTTTTAATTCGTGGATAATTCATTCGTGGATTTTTATTTATTTAATAAATTTATTAAAGATTTCATTTATTAACAAAAATACGGTTCCCTTTCTATAAAGTGTGAGGATTCAAAATATTTTTAATTCGTGGATAATTGATTCGTGGATTTTATTTATTCAATTAATTTATTAAAAATTTAATTTATTAACAAAGAATACGGTTTCCTGCCTATAAAGTGTGGAGATTTAATAATATTTTCAATTCGTGGATAATCAATTCGTGGATTTTTATTTATTCAATAAATTTATTGAAAATTTGATTTATTAGCAAAAAAATACGGTTTTCTGCCTATAAAGTGTGAGGATTTAAAAATTTTCTTAATTCGTGGATAATTAATTCGTGGATTTTTATTTATTCAATAAATTTATTGAAAATTTAATTTATCAACAGAAAAATACGGTTTTCTGCCTATAAAGTGTGGGGATTTAAAAATATTTTTAATTCGTAGATAAATAATTCGTGAATAATTAATTCGTGGATTTTTTTCTATTTAATAAATTTATTAAAAATTTAATTTATTAACAAAAATACGGTTTCCTGCCTATAAAGTGTGAGGATTCAAAAATCTTTTTAATTCGTGGATAATTGATTCGTGGATTTTATCTATTTAATAAATTAATTAAAAATTCAATTTATTAACAAAAGAATACGGTTTCGTGCCTATAAAGTGTGGGGCTTCAAAAATATTTTTAATTCGTGGATAATTGATTCGTGGATAATTGATTCGTGGATTTTATTTATTTGATAAATTCATTAAAAATTTGATTTATTTACAAAAAATACGATTTTCTGCCTTATAAGTGTGGGGATTTAAAAATATTTTCAATTCGTGGATAATTGATTCGTGGATTTTTATTTATTAAATAAATTTATTAAAAATTTAATTTATCAACAAAAATACGGTTTCCTGCCTATAAAGTGTGAGGATTTCAAAATATCCTCAATTCGTGGATAATTAATTCGTGGATAATTAATTCGTGGATTTTTATTTTTAATAAATTTATTAAAAATTCGATTTATTAACAGAAAAAAGGTTTCCTGCCTATAAAGTGTGAGGATTGTGAAATATTTTTAATTCATGAATAATTAATTCGTGGATTTTTATTTATTTAATAAATTTATTAAAAATTCAA